>PVKS010007358.1:38882-73481 GCA_004027875.1 Aplodontia rufa
TGGGACTCCAGGGCTCTCTGCCTGAACAGAAAAGGAACTGAACATACACAGCAGTTGAAAATGCTGGAACTTGTTGAGGCCAGGGGATCTTTGGATCTTTGATACCATATGATAGACTCCCAAAGATGAAACGAACTTGTTCCCAGAGTTTGAAGTTGAAAAGATTCTAGCTAAATGACCAAAAAAAAAAAAAAATCCACCATAACAAACCTAACTGTTGTAATAATTTGAGGGCAGAAGAATGCTTTCCTGCTATTTCCTCTGGAAGCAATGCTTACATTTAAATCAGGAACACGCAGGAGGAGGTGAATTGCGCCAAACCAAAACACATCACCCTGCGGTCTGTACCCTGCTGGAACTGGGTTGAAGCACACGAATTAAATATCATGAATTAAATGACACTGAGCCGAAAGGGACTCTGGAAATTTGCGGTGCCTATATGCAAGTGTGCAGCTCTCGGTTTCCGGAGGCAGTGAGACAGAGGATGTTCCAAGGCTTCACCAAAACATCTCCCGTTAGAAACCTGTCCTCCTGCTTTCCTTTCTTTCTCTTGCTGTTAATCTCTTCTTCCTTTCTTTCCTTCAGTGAATGCTTTTTAAAACCGTGATGAACAGCCTGGCGCGGTGACGCACGCCTCAAATCCCAGCTGCTTGGGAGGCTGAGGCAGGAGAATCACAAGTTCAAAGCCAGCCTCAGGAACGGTAGCGAGGACCTAAGCACTTTAGTGAGACTGTTAAAAACCAAAAAAGCCGCGGATGTGGCTCAGTGGTTAAGTGCCCCTGGGTTCAATCTCCAATTAAAAAAAAAAAAAGATGAACAATAAAGGCCTGATCCAGCTGATGGTAAATTTCAGTGGGAAGAGCTCGCTTTCCCGGAGGACTGAAACGCGATTGAAGGGAGGTCGCCGGGCTTCTCCTTCCGAGGCCAGCTCCACGCCCCCAGGCATGCTTGACCGGCTAGAGTGGGTGAAGCTGCAGGGCGAGGGCGGGGCCGGGGTTGCTCCGGGGCAAACTGGGCGCCAGGCTGCGCGGTCTCCTAGCGATCAGACTGGCTGCCAGGGAACACACCACCCAGGGCCGAGCAGAGATCGCGCAGCCCGGGCACCACGGCCGACTGCGGCGGCCCTTGCTGGCCGGGGTGCTTGAGCGCAGGAACTGCAGGCCGGGGTAAGAGGCGCACACTAAAAGGGGTCCATCCCGCGGGGGCCGCGCGGGGGCGCTTGTAGCCCAAGCTCGGCGATCGGGGCGGGGCGGAGGTGTGTGGCCCAGTGGCGCCCAAGGGCTGGGCCCCACCTGTCCCTTTCCTCAGCGCCTCCTGCAATGAAAAAGTCCGCTTTCTTCCCGCATCCTCACAACTACCCAAGGGATGTAGATTCAAATCCTCAGCCGGATGGGAAACTGATGATGGCCGGAGAGTCTGCGGTGGAGGCTGTCCTGGCTAAGCCTTTGAGCTGGGAGCTTCTAACCCGTCCTTCCCGGCAACAGTTTCAACAGATGCCTTGCAACAGTTTGTATGTCGCCTGCATACCTGTATCCAGTCTAAAGCATTTGCCATACCAGGAACCTTTGGCCATCCAGTTGGTGATTCTAGCCAAACAAGCGAGTCGCTGGTGAGGAAATGCTTCAGGCCCTGCGGAGTCCTCCCCTCGGTTTAGAGGGTTGTTGTCACAGATACCGAGGGCCGGAACACGAAGCTTTTTTCCTTTGAGAATGGCTTTTGGCTCAAGGCCTTGGTGGTTAAGATGCTGAAGTCTAGAATGAGAAAAGCTTGAGTTGAAGGCCAGCTCCCTTCTTGCTTGCCTGGTGACCTTAGGCAACTTAGTCACTCCTTCTGGGCTCACATTTCTTAACTGTGAAATGAGGGACAATAAAAGGAATCAGCTTTATAGAATTGTGACAGTGAAGGAAAATAGCACTTATAAATCTGTCACTGGCACATATGCACTGTATCCCTGTTAGCAATTATGACCTCTTTGGGAATCTTGGGTTTCCCCCCACATTTAAAACCTCTTGGTTTTGAAATAATTGTAGACTCACAAGAAGTTGCAAAAATAGTCCAGGAGTTCCGTTCCCCCAGCTGCTTCTAAAAGCACCATCTTACATAACTATTGTCCATTACCAAGCCAGGAAATTGACATTGGTACAACGTAGTAATTAGACTATAGACCTCTTCCGGGTTGCATCAGCTCTTACTGCACTCCTGTGGGTACCTATAGCTCTGTAAAATTTTGTCCAGCGTATACTTCAAGATGCAAACTATTTCATGGCCACAAAGGAACCACTCTGTGCTATCCCTTTCTTATCACTTTCCCCATGCTCAACCCTGGACAACCACAAATCTGTTCTCCATTTCTATAATTTTGTTCTTTTTAAGGATGTTAGCTAAGTAAAATAATATAGTGTATAACCTTTTGATAATGGCTCTTTTTCCACTCACTGTAAGGTTTTTGAGATCTATCCAGGTTGTGTGTATCAGTTGTCTGTTCATTTTTGTTACTGAGTGATGTTCAGTGGTGTACCAGTTTATCTAATCATCCATTGAGCAAATTCAGGTTGTTTCCAGTTGTTGTTTGTTTTATTTTACTACTATATATATAAAGCTGCTATGTAAATTTGTTTCAAGGTTTTTGAAAGAACTTAAGTTTTCATTTCTTAGGCCTAGTGATGTTACCTCAGTGATAGAGTACTTGCTTAGCACGTGTGAAGCCCAGGGTTCAATCCCTAGTACTGAAAACAATCTTTTTTCATTTCTTTAAGGTAAATGTCCAGTACTCTTTGCAATTTTTAAGGAGGGAACTAGTCATATACCATATACCAGTGTCTGTGAAAATAGTAAACATTTAGGAAAAAAAATGTGTGTATGTGTTTTGTTTTGGTACTAGGGATGGAATCCAGAAGGACTTTACCACTGAAATACATCCCCAGTCCTTTTCTTTTTTTTGAAACAGTCTCACTAACTTGTTTAGGGCCTCGTTAAGCGGTGGAGGCTGGCCTTGAACTTAAGATCTTCCTATATCAGCCTCCCAAGTTGCTGAGATTACAGATATGTGCCACCACACCTGGTGAAAAATGTTTTCAATTTTATGGGTCAAGCAAAATTTTCATGAGCTTAACAAAATGGTGAGAGGTGAGCCAGGCACGGTGGTGCACACCTGTAACCCAAGTGATTCGGGAGGCTAACGCAGGAAAATTGCAAATTAAAGTCCAGCCTCAGCAACTTAAGAAGACTCTTGGCAACTTAATGAGAACCTGTTTCAAACTAAAAAAAAATTAAAAGGGCTGATGTTTTAGTCAGCTTTTTCACTGCAGTGACCAAAAGACCTGAGAGAAACAATTCAAAAGGTCGAAAAGATTACGTAGGGGCTTATGGTTTCAGAGGTCTCAGTTCCTGGACAACTGAATCAATTCCTCAAGGCCTGAGGTAAGGTAGACCATCATGATGGAAGTATGTGGCAGAGGAAAGCAGCTGGGGACATGGAGAGAAAGAGGGATAGAGAGGTCCAACTTAACAAGAAAAAAATATATACCCCAAAGGCATACACCCAATGATCCACCTCTTCCAACCACACTCTGTGCCTACAGTTACCACCCAGTTAATCCCTATCGGTGCATTAATGCCCTGATTAGGTTAAGACTGACATGATCCAATCATTTCACCGCTCAAATTTCTTGCTTTGCCCCACACAAGAGTTTTTGGGTTTTTTTTTTTTTTTTGAGTGTAGGGAGTCACTTAATATCTAATCTATGACAGATAGGGATGTGGCTCTGTGGTAAAGTACATCCCCTGATAGAGGTGAGCTAACCAGCTATGAGAGGCAATGTGGGGTAGAAGAAAACCTCTAGACTCACTGACCTCTCAGGACTCAGTTTCCTCATTGAAAGTGAAGAAGATGGTCTAGATTTCTTTCAGTAGCTGCCAGTTTTAACATTCTACATACTACCCATTTTGAGTTGTATGGCTGTGCTTAACAAAAACATTTGTTATCAGATTTGACTTTAGGAAGTGCTTGAATATTTGAGTTAGTTGAAATGTGCGGGAGATAAACTTTGTGAAGGTGTTTAATAATAAACATGCTGAATGGGTTGTTAATCTCAAGATTAGATGCAGCTTCAACACCTGTCTGTTTTTAGCTATGTGAGAGTGATTTATTAAAGGCAGAGAGCAATTTTTTATAAAGTCATCTTTCTTTCTTTCTTTTTGTTCGTTCATCTAAATTTTCATAGAAGAGCGGGTTAAGGCCTTAAAACATACACATACATGTATGCACAGCAAACACGAATGTCTAGGTCTCACTAAAAAGAATGGAGACCTGCATTGTGGCTATGGTTACAGAAAGGATTAGATTTGGTATGAAGAGCCATTATTGACAATAGCGACCTGAAGGTAGAAAAGACTTCAGGAAAAGACACCAGTACTCCAGGAAGATCTGACGAAGGCCCTGTGATGTGTTGGGATGATCAGAGCTCAGGTTCTGGGCTTTGGCATTGGCTTCTTGTTATGCAGAAGCTGGTTTCCTTTTCTTTCCTATGTGTCTGTCTCTTCCATCTCATCTCCATGCCTTAAATACTCACTGCAAACAGGGGCCTGGTGGGCAAGGAAGCTGAGTGAAGCAGGCTCCACACAGGGCTCCAGGGAGAGGTAGGTGCTGTGAGGGAGGGGGCATGTGATTCATCTAAAATGGGCATCCATTAAGCTGTTCGCGGCTCCACAGAAAGCTTAACCCAGTGTTTCCAGATCTTGGAAACTCTCCTGATTTTTCAAGAGGAATTGGTGTTCTGGATTATTTAAGTGAAAATTTTTTAGATATTGGAAGCTCTAATGTAGTTGTTAAGCATCCTTTTTCCTAGGCATGGTGGTGCACACCTTTAATCCCAGCTGTTAGGGAGGTTGAGGCAGGAGGATCACAAGTTCAAAGCCAGTCTCAGCAACTTAATGAGACTCTGTTTCAAAATGAAAAATAAAAAGGGCTTGAAATGTGGCTCAGTGGTTTAGTGCCCCTGGGTTCAATTGCTGGTGCCACGGGGGTGGGAAGCATCATTTTCTGGCACCACACTACCCAACTCAAAACCCCAGCCCGTCCACGTCTTCACTGTGTTAGCTTTGACAATTGTTTTTTGTCTTTTAACTTCTTGTGCCTCAATTTTCTTATCTGTAAATGGAAAAAAATACTAGTGTCTATTTTGTAGGGTTGTTATGAGATTCAAATGTAACTATGCATATAAAGAACTTAGTACAGTGTTGTTATATAGGAAGTTCTCCATTTATGTGAGCTGTTATGAGTCTTATATATACATGAAGAGGACCAAATGACAGGTTTGTGCACCTGATGTGGCTCATGGACCACCGATTTTCAACCTTTGAACTCCTTAGTTTCAGGGGGACCAAAGTCCCCAGAGGTTATATAAAGTGCCAAGGTCATTCAGCTAGTTAGGGGCCAAGTTGTCACTGGACCCAGGTTCTTCCTGCTCTACCGCACTGTGACACTTTTAGTAGAAAGAAAGGGTCCCTGAGAGGAGCAGCAATTTGAATGTCCTTCACAAAAAGAAATGTGGTGGCAGTAGTTGGGATAATGGATTAGACTTTCACATGGATGAGTCTTTCAATATAATGACATGGGTGACATGGATGGGTCTCTGAAGTACAGTGCTTGGTAAAAAGAAACAAAAGTATCTACCATTTAAGTAAATTAAGAATACATGCACATAAAAGGACAATTCAGATATTTCAATGATGTGTGCAAAGAGTGCAATTCAAATCCATGAGAGTGTTTTTGCCTACGCAAGGGAGGACAATGAAAATGGGATGTGGGGACAAAATGGAGTAGGAGAGCTAAGTGCGGTGGTGCATGCCTGCGGGCCCAGCTACTTGGGAGGCTGAGGTGGGTGGATGTTGAACTCACAAGTTTGTCACCAACCTAGGCATCATGGTGAGACCCTGTCTTAATTTTTTAAGAAAGGAGAAAAGAATAAAGGAAGCAGGGACACGGCCTTGCACAGACCAATGATGCTGTGCCATGAACTTGGAGCATCATTGACTCAGCCTTCTTGTGAATAAGTCTTCCCACACGCTCTACCCCAGAAAGGTAGAGTCCAGCCTCCTTGCAACCTCCTTCTAACCTCCTTCTCCCACCCCAGATCTGTGATCCATAAGACCTGGCATGGTGTCTTCTAGGTACAAAGAGAATCTGCCCTCCAGGTGTTTCACTATGCACAAGAGGCTGAAGTTCCCTGGCTCTCTGAATAGCCGGAGGTGGGTGTTTGTGAGAGAGGGCCTGGATGACTTCAGGAAAGGAGGCCCGCCTTGTGAAGGTCTGACCACGCAGGGCCCCAAGGAGGCTTTTCTGCCCATGATTCATCGCAGAGTCCCCCTACCACCCTGCAAGAAGAGGCAGAACGAGCTGCCCAAGGAAGCAGCCCTGCTGTCCAGGCTCTCACAGACCCAGCAGGCTCGGAAGGCATTTGTGGAGGACGTGGAAGCCTGCCTGGCCCCGCACCCCCTGGCTCTCCATCCCCATCTGGAAGAAGCCATGCCTGCCCAGGTGATCTATCCCAGGGCTTGTGGAAGGCCTTGGAGAGAATTATCTTAAGAAGCCCAGAGACTCCCCTTGAGGAGGAGACATGTTTATAAGAAGAAAAGAATGTCCCCCGCAGGGCAAAGGTCCTGATGGGGCTCAGGACAGCCTTCCATTCTGTGCCCCCAAGAAACACAAACAGCAGCAACACACAGCTGCTCCCTTAGCTCCCATGAAGTCATTTGTCTTGCAAAGATACAGCAAACCAGGCCATTCTGTCTTTTCCCTTTGAGTTCTACCATTCTACTTTGCATTGTGACTTTGAGGGAGGAGGAGAAATGGAGGGAATTATGCAGTCTAACTTCTGTCCCATTAACCTGGAGTTAGAAGGTATCCTAATGTACTTACTAACAGATGGACAGAACACATATAACCTGAAAGGTTCTGGGAGAAATCCACCAACTTGTCAAAGCCAAGGTTGGGCAGCAGCTCTGTCATGTCACCAGTGTCCAGACTTCTGACATTCCACTTCATACTCCTTAGCCTATGTCTCTTGTCCTTGTACCTCAGAATGACTTTAAGTTTGTCTTTCAGACAAAAGGGGGAAGGGGAAAAGGTTAAAGGTACGTGCCAGTTGGCTCTGTCTTGTAATGAGGCAAACAGTAGGTTTCCCAGGAAACATGTTACTTGTTAGACAACTCCTGGCTGCTAGGAAGTCTAGAATTTGAGTTTTTTAGTTAATCAGTGTAGCCTTGAACAAAATCCAAGTTCTTCCAGATTTAAAGAACAAGGGCAGAATGGATTGGATAGGGAACTAGCAGTGCCAGCTCCCCTACCTCCACCCCTGCAGCCTGTTCATGGTTTACAAAGGTAGATCCGATTGTATCACTCTTCTGCTCAAAACCCTTCTCACTTGGAAATCCAATGCCACTGCCTGGTCCAAGAGGCCCTGAGTGATCCTGCTCTGCTCCCCCTCCACCTTCACGGCCTGTTCCTCTGCTTCAGCCACTCTGGCCTCCTGGCTGTTCTGTGATGCTTATAAGCATGTCCAGTTCCAGTCCCTGTTCTAGTGCCTGGCACACTTGACCCAGATGGCTGTTAGGCTCCCTCCTTCAACTTTTGCTCAAATGTCTCCTTGTTATAGAGGCCTGTATGCAATAGCGTTTCCCTTCCACCCTCACCCCTCATCCCTCCCAGGCTGTTTTTCATCGTAGGATTTGTCACCACTGGACTCAATCACTATGAAAGACTTTATCTGCCTCTTTGTATAGTACTAATACTTCTCATATGGTAGGTGCTTATACTCAATAATTATTTTTGAACAAATAAATGACCAGTGGCAGGGAATTCCATGAAGAAAACAGCTGGAATTGCTGATCAATTCTTTTCCACCTGGGGTTTTCCTGCACTGCCACCTGCAGGCTGCAGAATCTGAATCCATTCTTTGAACACACCTTGAAGGCATATGGACACGGCATGGGATTATGTCTTTTATTTCCATGTCTGACTTCCCCAACTAAATGTCTTATCTTCTTTGTATGGAGTGCTCTTTTCATGGTGCTAAGATGGCCACTAGCAGCTCCGGATTTAAATTTGATTCACTTAGCAACCCCACCCAGAAGAACACCTCTTTTTGCATGATCCCAGCAAAATTCCAGGCACTCAACTTGATTGATGAGCCCATTCCTAAACCAATCGCTGTGATTCTGATTGACCTGACCTGCCTGTAAATTCAGAATGTGATTAGATCCATTCAGATCAATTGGGTTGAGGTGCAGGGATGGGTGCTTCTCCAAAGAATAAGACAGATACTGTTATTCACGGGAGGAAAAATGGAAGTTGGGCAATCAAAACCCACAGAAATCCTACGGAGACACTTCACCCAGTGGGGCCTGGGGGATGGGTAGACTCAGGGGCAGATTCCATCTAGAGGAGATGGGACTGTGATAGTACAAAGCATATACACCTACTGTCCAGGTGATGGGAGAGTTGTCCAGAGCACCCAGCCTGTACTGGCACAGCACTTGATGAATTGCATTGGCTGACTGAAAAGGAAAAACAAAGAGGCCAGTGGGTCTGCTTTGCGTTAGGACAGGGGCCTCCTTTCTGGCACGTTTTTCCTTCTCTCTGAGGTCTTTTCTGTTTGTAGCTCTTGTTACAGGTGCTGGAAGTGCTGGATCCTGAGAGGAAGCTGGAGGATATGTGGGCTTACTGTCAGGACACCAGGAAAAGAACAAAGGAATATGCAAAGCTTTTTAAAAAACGTGCTACCCAAGGGTACCTGGGACAGTGAGTATTGCTCCCGGTTGTTACCTGACAAAACATTCCAGAAATTACTTTTTCAAAGCTTCTCATGTTAGAATTAGCTTAAAGAAGCAAAGTAGCTGAGGAGGAAGGAAAGATGTCCAGGATCCTGCTCTAAATAGTGCTTATATTTTAAAAGGGTATGATTTATTTAGCAATGGTGCAAACACAGGTGTCCTTATGATTCTTCTTCAACAAGAGAACTGCAAAAAGCCTGATTAATTGGCATATGATGGCTCTTGAATTATCTATGGCAGAAGCTCTTTTACTCAAATGTCTGAGGCCAGTAGTTGAATAATCACCAAAAAGTAATAATACAGGGAATTGTAAAAGATGGTACATAAGTACTTGAAATATTTTATTTTATCCTAATGCATAAATGTATGTTCATTTGCTAGTCTTACCATAAAGCCTTTTAGGAGAATATACTACTTGAAGTTCCCACTAATTTTTCTTGCATAAACTCCATAGTAATGCCACATTCACTGAAATTTTCCAAAGCCTTACACTTAGTAGAAGCATCTCTCTTTATATCACATTCTTGTTACCCCAATTCACAAATTATTTAATTAAATAGTGCAGATGTCATGATAAGTGTAGTTGGCATAAATGAATGTGAAATACATGTTTGACTTTTAAAATTAAATGAGGTTTGGGGTGTATCAGAATGGGGTGAACTAGAGATCAGCCTAGCCACAGCACCCATAATGTTTACAGCTTTGGGGACCCTGGTTACTGTGTTTGGTAGGGACTCTGAGGTGCTCTGTCACTCACACAAGTTACCTACATGGAGGTGGAGTAAGAGAGAATCCACTGTATTAAATCATATATGTTTGTTGACCCAAGGTGATGGGTGCTCTACAATTGTGACATTTTTGGCCCTTCAGTCTACATACTGTGATAAATTTGGGGAGAACAACTGGGCATGCTCATCTCAATTCTTCCCTTCTTCCACTGGGGAGCAAGAGGACCCATGTGAAGCACAAGTTCTTGCTCCTCTGCCCTAGAGGGGAAGTTTACACTATATTGGTCCAGCCAATATCTGTGTTTCAGGCAGCAAGTCCTCTTAGACCTAACGCCATCCTCCAACATGACTTCTGGTAGTAATAAAGATATTTTGACTTTTGTCTATGTTCTTTGTGTTATTTGTCAAATTGCTCAGAATGTGGGTTTAGAAGTGAGAGGAGTATTATATGTAGAGATATGTGATACAATAAAAAATAAACACACAGGATCTGATTTTACTTTGGGCAGTTTCCTTGTTCCACCCTGCAAATAATCTCCTGGCAAGAAATTATGAATGAATGGGTTATCTACCTGAAAGAGGAGAGGGTAAAAATGTAGAAGGAATGAACAGTATTACTATATTAATAAATTATCATATTACAAAATGAATGTATAGTTACATAATGGTGAGATTTTACTGTAAGTGTATGGATCAATTTTCTTCGGTTAATATAAACATTTAACATAAGCTTGTTGGTTTAAAATACAAATCTATTAAATTGTATCTCTGGAGTCCATACATCTGACCTAAGAATTGCTGTGTTGAAATCAAAGAATCAGCAAGGCATGGTGCCTCCAAAGGCTCCAGGGGAGAATCCATTCCTTACCTCCTCTAACTTCTGGTGGCTGCTGGCATTCCTTGGCTTGTGGCCACATCACTATAGTGTTCAAGACCAGCAATTTCAGATCTGTCTGCTCTGTGTTCACATTGCCTTCTCCTCTGTGTGTGTCAAGTCTTCCTCTGCCCTTCCGTTACAAGGATGTTTGTGGTGGCATTTAAGGTCCACCCAGATAATCCAGGATAATCTCTCCCTATCAAATACTTTAATTGAATCCTACGTGCAAAGACTCTTTCCAAATAAAGTAACACTTACAAGTTCCTCGGATTAGCTACTGATCTCTTTTTAGGCTGGTATTAGCCTATCATAGCATGAGGTAATATCTCCCATCTTGAAGATATCTGCCCTTGAACAGATAGTCTCTCCTTTCCCTAAAGGAGGAAAGCTCCTTCCAAGAGGCATCCAAAGACACTTCCTCTTCTTTTTCTCTCTTGAAGTCACAGAAATCAAGCTTTTATCTCTAGAAGTCCACTGGACTTGCCTTGGTTAAGGTCACCACTGACCTCAGTGTTACTAAACCCATCTTCCATCTTCTGCCATGCTTGAGGTATCAACAGCCATTGGCACAGTTGATGACTGACCTCATTTTTCTCATAAGAGTTTCCTTTGTTTGGCTTCTGGAATACTCCTTTTCCTTGGTTTTTCGTCTACCTCGTAGTCTCTCTTTAGTCTTCTTTTACTGGCCCCTCTTCGTTTCCTTTAAGCCCTGAAGTGCTTCAGTCTCTAATGTCTTCTTTTCTGTATACTTACACCAAGTGACCTTGTCCAATCCATCTATATATAGATACTTCAGTATTTGCCCTTGTGTATATAACTGGAAGCTCAGACTGGTCAAGTCTGAAATTGAACTCCATAGTTCTCCCTGAAACCTGTTTCTCCTCCTATCTTCTTCAGCTACCAACTTTATTCTCCCCCTTGTTTCTAAAACAACTGTTTCCTCTGCCAACACATCTTAATAACTTATTTTTGAGATCCAAAGTCTCACCTCTTGTACTACTTCTATTCCATTCCAGGATACCTCTTGCCTGGATTATTGCAATAGTTTGTTGATTGGTCTGATGGCCTCCTCCCTTGCTCGCCTCTCAAGTCCATTTGTTGCACCGTAGCTAAAATGATCCTCTAAGTTGGGTAGTGTCATTCCTTTGCTCAGAATTCTCCAGTTGCTCACTTTAAGGTCCCATATGATCAGGGCTTTGTTACGTCTTGGGACTGCTCCTCCTCTATTCTCCTTATACTGGTGTCTGCGCTTCCTGAATATGTTCATCACACTCCTAGCTCAGGGCTTTTGCAAATGCTATTCTTTTCTGCCTGGTGTCTGTGTGGTTTGATATTTAAATAGTTTGACCCCTTTTTTCTTTTTGAGGACAGTACCTAGCTTGTTAGGTCTAATGCCTTCTTGACACATATTTAGTGCTTGATAAGTATTTCTTAAATACAGCAAAAGATAAATTAATACATGAGTGCTCTGAAGGAAAGGAGGTTCAGGGACAGCCTGTGGGAATGCCTCCCTGGGAACAAAGGCCCACGTTGAACCATGCAGGGAATGAGGAGATGAGCGAGGCTTTGCAGTCAGGGAAGACCCTGTGTCTGGAGGGAGCATGATGAAGTGGTGGAACTGAAAGAAGGCTGGAGCCCAGAGAGCAAGTCTTTATTGGCAGTAGTGAGAAGCTATTGAACACAAAAACTTTTTATGAATGTTCACAGTAGCATTATTCCTAAAAGTCAAAAAGTGGTAATAACTCAAATATCCTTCAACTGACTAATTGATAAACAAAATGTGGAATAGCCACAGAACGGAATGTAACTCAGTCATAAAAAGGAATAAACCACTGGTGCATGCTGTCACATGGATGATCCTTGAAAATATTATGCCAAGATAAAGAAGCCAGGCACAAATAAACAATTATTGTGTGGTTTAATCCAGATGAATTGTATTGACAAGATAAATCTGTAGAGACTGATTGTAGATTGGTCGTTGCCAGAGATGGAGGAAGGGAAGAAATGGAGAGTGATCATTGCTGGTTTACGGGGTTCCTTTAGGTGTGATAACAATATTCTGGAATTAGTGGTCTTGGTGGCATAATTTCATGAATATTTAAAAGTTACTGAATTATACATTTTTGAAATGATAGATTTTATTAATTTAGTGGTATATTAATTACATCTCAATTTTTAAAAAGAAATCATTTGATGAGGCTTAATCAATTGAGGATAAAGAATGACTGCGTTTGACATGCTTGAT
This sequence comes from Aplodontia rufa, assembly GCA_004027875.1. Classification (NCBI taxonomy): domain Eukaryota; kingdom Metazoa; phylum Chordata; class Mammalia; order Rodentia; family Aplodontiidae; genus Aplodontia; species Aplodontia rufa. The sequence goes on from PVKS010007358.1 coordinate 51,565, forward strand.
GTATATTTGGAAATGACCACTGTGCCTACAATATAGAGGATGAATTCTGTGTGTGTGTGTCTGTGTGTGTGTGTGTGAGAGAGAGAGAGAGAGAGAGAGAGAGAGAGAGAGTCTGGGATAGGGAGCCATAGGGAAAAATACAGTGATGCTAGCAAGAAGCTTTTGCATAAGTCCAGAAAAAGGAGAACGGAATTGAAATTTACCTGGCATGGATGGCTGGATTTTTGAGATGAGAGAGAGACAGAATCCGAGGTTGTATCTTGTTTGTCAAGATTATCTGAGGCTTTGGTAGAACTCAAGCACAGTAATTTGGGGTTCTACCTGGTAGAAGGTATTAATAAAAGGCACTCAGAATTTGAAATAAACTTATAATGCTTGATTATATGTTTCTAAGTTTTAATTGTTATAATTGATCATGATGTTTTTGTCTTTATGACATTGGTAATATAAATGTGATCTTTGAAAAATGAAGATATGCTAGAGAGGAGAAAGGAAAAATGAGATGCGGGTGTGATCTCATGAAAATAGAAAAGAGACTAGTAAAAAAGAGAAAGGGAACCAGGGAGAGGGATGAATGAAGGGAAAGGGGAGGTGCTAGAGAACAAAAATAACGAAATTATGCGTATTGTGTGCATGTACAAATTTGTAAAAATGAATCCCAATATGCAGTATAATACTATTGCACCAATAAAATAAATAAATTCTTGTTGAAAGATTGCATCAATTAATTAAAGGGTACAAATGGATATCATATTTATGCTTAGGTATACCAGTTAGGGTAAATGCTCTTTGCTATAACAAATAAGCCCCCAATGTACTGTTGCTTAACCATGTGTTGGGAAACTTTTTTAGTAAAGGACAAGATAATACATGTTTAAGTCACTGAGGGTCATTAAAAAAAAGAAAAGAAATTGCAATATAATACCCAAGAACTTGCAAAAGACTGTTAGAAGCACTTGCTTTGGGCTGGAGCGGTGGCTCAGCGGTTACTGCGCTTGCCCAGCATGCTCGAGTACGCAAGTTCGAACCCCAGTACCACATGCACAATGAAGTCTCGGAGCAACTACAGTCACATGAAAAGCTAAATAAAATTGTTTCTCTCTTTCTCTCCCTCTCTCTCTCACTGTCTTTCCCTCTTTAAAAAAAAAATCTAAAAAAAAAAAGAAGCACTTGCTTTATGGTCTCTTTCCCCATGGTACTATTTGAAGTCCATGTGGATTCATTGTGCCTCATACGGTAACTCTTTGATGATCTCATTATCTTTAGTCCCAAGAAGACTGCTATGACACATTCAGGCCAGTGGCTTTATGAAGCAAAGCCAAGTAAGCCAGAAGTGCTCCACGAAGATGGTCCTCATCTTCATGAAAATGTACGCAAAGTAGTTCGTGACTTCTGCACCTGGGCTGCCACCCTTGTAAGTTAGCAGTGATACTTAAATCTAATTTAAAAAGTCAAGCTCAAAGTTACTTTCATTCAAAAACATTGTTTGAATAAAATCCAAGTCATAAAGGAATAAGTCTTTCCCACCATTTGTAATAGAAATATTTTTGGTAGATGAAATTTCTGGAGTTTTCAAGCTTGCAGCTAATTTAAACATTTATGTTTGTATGTTACATCATTGCTGTAAAACATTGTTTTTATTTTCCATTTCAATGTCAGGTAGGTCTTTTCCCTCTGTCCTTCATTCCTTCTCCAATGCATGCTTCTGAGTTATATTTATCTCTAAGTGCTTGAGCAGCTGTGCTTGACTATAAACTTCACAAAATGTTTTTCAGACTGGAAGAGACTTTTGATTCAGTTGTTAAGGTCTTTATTTACCCTTCCAATAACTTATTTAGTTACTTATTAAGGCCTCCTGGTATTTATTACCATCCTGCCTCCCACTCCCTGCTTTTGAATGTATTAGTCAGTTTTGGTCCATGTATTTGTTTAGTACTGTTTAATGAGTAAGTGACTACCCACCTGACCCCAGTGTAAAGCAATGAGGTCAGACCATAGCTGGATTCAGGTACTGAAATGTTTTTAGAGGCTGCCCTATCTTATTTCATTTTCAAGCAGTCTTTCAACAAGAGATGCCAAAAACAGTCACTAAAATTTCCAAGCTTACATTCTATCACTGAGCAACCTAAGTGGAAAGAGAGCAACCTCCTTTCAACAAGGCAAAGTCCAGAACTCCAGGGCTTTACATTTAGTGAATTCACTTGAGTCATATGCTTGTGCCTGAATTAACCACTCTGATTAGAAGTTGGAGTTTGCTTATTGGCTAGGTTGGGTCACGTGTCTAACCCTGAGGCCAAGAAGTGGGGGTGTCCACCTCAGTTGCAATAGATGGAAAAGGAGGGGGGACTCCCTGAGGGTGATAGCAATAGGGGTGCTAGACAAGGAAGATGATGCCCACCACACCCGGTGCCTACAGTAGGGCTGGTTCCCAACCCTTCCAGGGGAGAATACTCATTTAAGCAGGAAATTTAAGGAACCTGCGGGTGGTAGTTCAGCTGATCAGGTAACCGTCCTTATTTTTGGTCCCTTATGACCAAGGTACCATCTTTACCTAAATTCTACAACCTAGGTCCTCATCACATCACCCTGTGGTATTTTCCTCACAATGAATTCTACTTTTCCTTTCATGCCATCTACTTGTTTCTCATTTCATTGGTTCTGCTTGCTGTGATTCTGCTCCATTACGGTTTCAGCCTCATTTTGATTCTGCTCAGCCTTTATGCCCCGACTGTTTGAAGCATTTCACCTTCAGCTCCAGTTGTTGATGGCTTCATTCTCTTTCCCAGTCCCTGCCCCCAGTGGGATTCTATTGAGTCTAGTTTATCTTCTAGCATTGAGCTACATCTTAGGTCGGTTAATAGCCTCCAGACCAGCTGCGTCCATCTCTGCTGCAGTGGGGAAGGAAATGGAGAGGGTCATTCTGCATACTACAGGGGCTGACTGGAACTGCCTCCTTCCCCTGGGGCCATGACAAGGTCAGCTTCCCTTGTTAGTGGAAGTGGACAGGTACCTAGGCATAGCTCTGCCATGCTTAGATTTGTCTGGAAAACCCTTCTAGAGATGACACTGCTACAAAGTGCTGGAGAAGTCTGCTTTTGATCAAACAAATTATTGCCCTCAGGGACTCACACCTCCTTCAGGTCCTAAGTTATCTCTTAGTGTACTCACAAAGCCCTGTAGTCCCACGCACTTCTTGCCTCCCATGAACAATGACTGAGTATTTTTTTTTTTTTTTTAGCTTCCCCAGCAATGGTCAGAAACCTGCCTTAGGTGAAAGGAGAAAGCAAGGCGCATTTTGGTTGTGATCCATTCATGCTTGTGATATTCTTCCAGGGAAGTTCCAACGTCGATGAAGAGTTCATTTTGAAACAATTTGACATTGACTATCAGAGCAAGCCAACTGGTGATGTGCTTCATGTGGTGAGGCTTAACCAGGTTCCTCTGGGGCTAAAGAAGAGCGTGGGGCTAAGTAAACTGCAGGAGGCAGATTTCTTCCAGAAAGTAGACCATGAGAGGAAACACCGGAAACCACAGGTGATTGCAGAAGACTAGACTGCAAATTTAAGAAAATTAAGTTGTACTAAAGTCTTAAAAGTTCCTGAATTCTGGTAACTTAGGGGCACTGGTTTTTCGTAGCAGAATTCTTAAAATATTTCCATGTTTATTTTTTATTTTTTTAAAAGAGAGACTGAGAGAGAGAGAGAGAGAGAAAGACAGAATCAATTTTATTTAGTTTTTCATGTGGCTTTCATTTCTCTGACACTTCTTTGTGTACATGGTGCTGGGGTTTGAACCCACGTCCTCACACACGCCAGGCAAGTACCATACCTGCTGAGCCACTGCACCAGCCCCAATATTTCCATGTTTAATAAATATTTGATAAATGAATGAATATTTAGTATATGTAGCAAAGTTAATCAAATAAGGCATTCAGAATTATTAATATCTGAATAGTCATTTTCTTTTTATGTGCTTCATATGATGAAATATGACAGTGGAAAAAGGTATGAATGTTTAATATTCATGAGCACTATTAACATTAACTAATTGATTGATTCAATTTATGATTGTGAACTCTGTAAATTTTATGCCCAGAGAATTCTTGAATTTTTACCAGCAACTTATTGACCACAAACCATTATTCTTGGCCACGTTCTTTCCTAATAATTAGCAAATCACTCAGGTTCCTCAGCATGAAGTTGCTGTGAAGATGGAAGAAAGTAACAGAAAGGAGAAATAGCATGCTATGTTCAAAAGGGAAGTACTATGAGCCCCTAGAATACCTTTTTACCACATACCTTTTACCACATAATAATACAAATATTATATATATTATATGTGTATATAATATTGTATAAGTCAACAAGAAACTTAAGTACCTAAATTGGGTGGTTTGGGGTATGTTAGTCAGCTTTTTGTTGCTGTGACAAAACACCTGAGAAAAACAGCTTAAAGAAGAAAGTACATACTTTGGCTCATAGTTTCAGAGGTTTCAGTTCTGCCTGTGATGAGGCAGGGCATCACGGTGGAGCAGAGTTGACCACCTCATGGCAGTCAGGAAGCAAAGAGAGAGAAAGAAAGGAGCTGAGGACAAGAAATACTCTTTTAGAGGGATGGAGAGGGGCTTAGCAGTAGAGCATTTGCCTGGCATGCAAGAGGACCTGGGTTTGAACCCCGTACTACATACACCACTAAGTGTCAGAGAAACAAAACCCAAATAAATAAAATTAACTGTGTCTTTCACTCTCTCTTAAAAAAAAAAAAAAAAGACAATGTAGTACTTCCTCCAACCATGCCCTACCTCCTACAGTTTCCACTGCCGCCTCCTGGTGGTCCATTCAGCTATCCATGGGTTAATCCACAGTTGAGGTCAGAGTTCCACGTCTGAGCATGCTGCATTGAGGGCCATTCCTTCAACACACAAGCCTTTGGGGGACATTCCAGATCTAAACTATAACGGGGGGGGGGGTCTTTTCCCCTCAAAGTCAAAAACTATTATTTCTAATTACTCTCTGACTTTTATACATATTTTTTGATATTATGTTTCCAATATTTTGGACCTAGTAAATTTTGTCCTTTACAATTAAATATATTGACCAGCATATTTTGACATGAATTATTCTGTGATTCCACTGTGTAAGAGGTATATATTTATTTTTTTTAAGAGAGAGGGAAGGGGGAGGGAGAGAGAGACACAGTGAGTTAATTTTTTTTTAATCTGTTTTTTGTGTATGTGGTGCTGGGGATTGAACCAGGACTTCACAATGCCAGGCAAGCATTCTGCAACGGAGCTACCTTTCCAGACCCATGGTGTATATTTCTTCATGTTTCTTGAGCTTGGATTTCACTGAGTCTTTTCAATCTGTGAGCTTATATTTTTCTTCTAATTTAACCATCGTTTCTTCAAATTTGTTTTTGGTCTTTCAACTCTCTCCCAAGACTCCCAATTACTTGTGATTAAGCTGCTTGAAGTTGTGTCACAGTTCACTGCGGCTTTGTTCAAATTTTAAATTCTCTTTTCTTTCTTTTTTATTGGTATGTATGTTAATCAGGTTTTCATTGCTGTGACCAAGATACCTGATAAGAACAGGTTAGAGCAGAAAGTGTTTATTCTAGGCTCAAGCTTCAGGCCATGTTCATCTGCCTCCGTTGCTCTGGGTGTGAGGTGAGGCAGCACACCGTGGATGACAGGCATGGTGGAGGAAAGACACTCAGTGGCATCCAGGAAGCAGAGAGAGGAGGCAGGGACAAAATATATAATCCCCAAGGACATGCCCCCAGTGATCTTCTTCCTCTGGTAACGTGCCCCACCTGCCTACAGTCACCACCCAGTAACTCATTCTAAAATATTACTCCACTAAGTGGGCCAGTCCATGATTAGGTCACAGCTCTAATAATCAAATCATTTCATCTCTGAACATTCCTGCATTGTCTATCACTTGAGCTTGTAGGGGGACACCTTATATCTAAACCACAACAGTGTCTTTAAATTCCCCAATCTTTTTTCTGAAATGTCTAATCTGTAAATTTGTTTTCTTATTATAATTTTCATCTCTAGAATTTTGATGTGATTGTATCTGCCATGTTTTTACTTAAGTCTTTTGAAGATATGAAATACAGAAATACAGTTTTAATAACTACTTTCATGTTCATGCTAATTCTAACATTTGTATTTATTCTGTATCAGTTTCCATTAATTGATTTATGTCCTCATTGTGGTTGTTTTCCTGAATCTCTGCCTCTTTATATGTCTGGTGATCTTTTTTTTTCTTTCTTTCTTTTTTGTTGTTTGTGGTTCTGGGGTTGGAACTGAGGGCTTCATGTGTACAAGGCATACTCTCTACAACTGAGCCACACCCCAGCCTCAAGTCTGGTGATCTTTGAGTGGATGCTAGGCATTGGGAATTTTGCCTCACTGGGTGTTGGGTGTTTTTATGTCTCTACAATATTGTTGAAATTTGTTCTGGGATGTGATTAAGAGTTTTGGAGGAATATGATCCTTTGGGGTCTTGCTTTTAAGATTTGTTGGAAGCTGGAGATGTAGCTCAGTGGTAGAGCTCTTGCTTAGTATGTGCAAGGCCCTGGGTTCGATCCCTATCACCCTCCCCACCAAAATGACCAAAGCAATCAGTCTAGGGCTAATAATCCCTGCTACTGAGAAAGACCCTTAAATGTATTCTTCCCAGTGTCCTGTGAATCCTTAGATTTTCCAGTTTAAAAAAAAAAAGAAAAGAAAAAAGAGGGCACTAATCCTAGCTGTGCAAGGTTGGGCACTGTGTGAGTTCTGTCTCTGTGCATCTCACTCCTTTCTTTTACTCTGTGCTGTAAAATTTGGTTGCCTGGTCTCCACGGACTCTCAGTTGTGTCTCCTCAATTCCCAGAAGCCAGTGGGCTACTCCTGGCTGGGCTCTTCCTTTCTGTGTGTGACCTGGAAACTCTTCCCAGGCAGCAAACTAGTGGCAATTATGGGGCTTATCTTGTTTGTTATTTGTCCCTCTGGGTCACTGTCCTCTGTTACCTGAGGTTAACTATTTTGAAAACCATTGATTGGTCTTTCTTCTCTTTTTTTAAAGGTTGTAGGTAGGAGGGTAAATCCCATTCCTGCTCTGCAAGGGTGAATCTTCATCTTTATTTTTTTATTCCATGTGATATTGTTGGGACTTCTGTGCTCTGCCCTTTGATGTTCTTCTTTGAAACTCTGAGAGCTTTTTCACTACCTTATCTTTGCTCACAGTATTCTCTGTGAAGTTCCCCTCTGCCCTGTGTAGTTACTCTATCTTCCTTTAGACACAGGGTGTATCCTAATTTTTCTGTGGAGTCTTTGTCAGGTCCCTTGGTTGACATAAATTAATATCTTACTTCTAATCTCTCATAGATTCTGTGTCTCTAGTTTAGTATTATCTCTCTTGCCCTGCATATCAATTTGTCCATTTGTTTATGTATTCACCTAATAAACATTTCTGAGAATCTATGTGTCCAAAAGTGCTGGGAGCAAATGACATAAAACTAGAGGACTGCTCCCTGCATTTAGGGAACTTATAGTCTAGTGGGGTCAACAAGTAAATGATTAACAGTACCAAGGCGAAGTGTGTGTACAGAGCATAAGAAGAAATAATCAATTCTACCAATCATGAAGTGAAGGCAGTTTCAGTGAAGAAATTGTGTTTGTGCTTAAAAGATCACTAGTTAACCAACAACATAAGATATTCTAGATCTCAGGCTCTTCAGTGTGGCAGTGGCACAGAGTCCATTCCTTGTCCTCTTCATCCTGCGCCCCTCTTTCCTTCCCACCATCTGTTAATTCAGTGGTTCTCAGTTGAAGGAGATTTTGTTCCTTTCCCCTCTTCCAAGGATAATTTAAAAATGTTTGGAGGTGACATTTTTGGTTGTCACAACTCAGTGGGTGTTACTGGCATCTCATGGCCATAGGCCAGGGATGCTGCTAAAAATCCTTCAGTATGTAGGTCTGCTGCCCCCACCTCATGAAGAATGATCTAATCCCAAATGTCAGTAATGCCAAAGTTAATTCTTTAATTGACTTTAATTCAACAAATATATATTGAACACCTATTATGTCCTAAATGTTGTTCTAGATGCCAGGAAGACATAGCAGGGAGCAATCTCTAAAGCTTACATTTTAGATGGGGAGAAGGGACAAAAATCAAAAACTATGCAGCATATCAAGCAGTGATAAATACTGTTAAGAAAAATGAGGGAAGTGAGCCATGTGAACCACTTAGGGAAGTACATTACATCAGAGAGACCAGCGAGTGGAAAGGCACAATCCAGAAATGTGGCAGGTGTCTCTAGAAAAACAGCAATGAGGTCAGGATGCTTGCAATAGTATGTCAAATCCAGTTCTAGGTAGTATTTCCCTCCTGTCTGCTCTGCCTTGGTCTCTCTTAGACATGGACATGTGGCTGAACTCCAGAATGCCCCACGCATTCTACATAGCTTAAATGTGAATGAGAGGAGAGACAGAATCTCTGTATGTTCATTTTTATTTGCCTCACCTAAGAATTGAACACCTTTGTGTTGGGATATTGTGTGGGTATTGCACCTCACCATCTGGTGGTGCAAAAGATCCTCTTTACATCATGGGTGCACTACTAAGGGACAGCAGAAAGAAAGGAATGAGTTCACTTAAAAATAGTGCTGCAGTTGCAAGGCTGGGCAGAGTGCTGGGCCTATAGGATGTCTAATAACTTAACATTTTGGCCAACAGGGTATTGTTCAAGGTCATTATCCTTGGGTGAAATATGTGATTTTTACTTGATTTCTAGCTGCTTTACGTATATTCCATCCTTTAATTCTTTCACAACAACCCTATAGAGTTGGATGGTGTAGTTTCCTCCTCTTCACTGATAAAGAGTTTAACTTGCCCATGGACTCCTAAATACTTAGCAATCAAAGACTGGATTTGAACTTAGATCTGTCTAAATTCAAAGACTATGTTCTTAACCAAAATATTATTTTTTCAATTATGAACTTTTCATGTTGCTTTTGTAACATCAAAACATCCTGAACCAACTATAAATTCAAAGGAATGATACTACTTTCATAAGCAGAACCTTAGATTTTTTTTTTGCAATGACAAAACAAAGACTTATGACACTTGAATTATGTTATTTCCTACAGAATCCTTGTAAACCAAAGTGGGTGAAGACGAGGTATGGAGCATGGTATCTGAACACCAACTTATGGAAAAAGCAAAGAGCTGATGAACCTTTGGTTGACCCCAAAGTCTCATGTAAATCTCAGGATGAGCATTTTAAAAAGAAGCTACAAGAACAGGTATGTGTGTGCTGAGATTTCATCCCCTGAGTTAAGGATGATCACAGAGTCCGTGGCGTAACACCAAGGCTCCCTAAAGCCTTGCAGCTTGTACATCGAATTCAGCATTGAGAAAGGCAAGTAGTACTGGCGGGGCGGGGTGTGTGTATGAGGCAAGACTTGAAATCTCCTGACTTGGTGGTAAACACAATGTCTCTAAAGACAGGAACAGGACCACCATTCATGTAACTCCTGCCATTTTGGAACAGTTGATTCCACGGATAATTGTTCACAGGGCTATTGACCTAGTAGAACTACCTCAGTGTTCAGAATAGATATATTGTCTTGGGGACCTTTGGGGTTAGTAAGTGTGAAGCTTGTTTCGTATCATAACGGATGATTGTCAAAAAACAAAATTGGAACTTGGAAATTCTTTTATGCAATTCAGCAGAGTTACAGGTTCTGTCCCAGGGGAAAAGGACAAAGGTTAAACACTAATATCGCAAGGCAATAAACACACAACCAAGATGTGTTCTAGTTATACCACAAATACACTCTGTTCCTGTACTCAGTGTACAAGTCTCTAATGAAAAGAGGATTGTCATTGGAAACTTGGAAATGCTGACGGAACACACTTGCACAGGAGTCGGATGAGAACATTTGTGAACCTCTTCTCTTTTTAACAGACTCCAAACTTCTCCCAGATAACAGATGTGAAAACACTGAAAACACCAAATACTGTACAAATTTGGCTTAATGTTCATCAATAATCACTCATCAATTTTCTCCCTTAGAGCAGAAAGCTAAGACAGGAACTATGGTCATTTTTATGTTTTCGAGTACTGGATACAATTCTTATCTTGTGGGAGGTATGGCACAAATTTATGAGAGCAACATGCTCAAAATAATGTATGAATAACAGCAAAATTTATCAGGGTATGGTTTTTTTGAACTGCTCAAGTCTACACAAGTTTAATGTATAACAAAATTATTCCAGTTGTACTTTTAATTTAAAGTAACAAACATTTCTCAATTAAATATTTTCTAACAAAAATAGTTACAAACTTTTGCTTTAGGGTGACTAAAAGTTTTCTTTTTAAAAATATCTTCTTAAAAGTTAATTCTTAAAGACTTAGAGAACTCTCCAAAACATATTTCATTTTGATGGCAAAAGCTAGAAAAGGTGTTTGCCAAAATGGTTACAGTCAGCTAATGAAAAAGTAGTATCATTTAAATTTTGAGAATGTAGTTGATATAACTGTTATGGCAAAAAAAAGTTTTTATAAAGAAGTTTAGACAAGGAGGATTTAAAGCAATGGATAATTGCTTTAATTGTTCTACAATTAGTTTTATTAATCACATTTTTGGAATAGCCAAGGGATCGCTTACCCTATGACTTTAAGGTGATGCTGCTAGGCTGTAGCACCCCAACTCACAAAACACAGTTGCAATGCTGGGCAGGCAGGGGCAGTCACTTGAAGACATGGCTGTCTTGTGGGAACTCAAGAGTCTTGACTATCCTTGATCAACTAGGCTTGGAAGGTGAAACGCTTTTCAAGTACTGAATTGCAGTTGTGTAAACATACACACAGCTCTTTTTTGTTATTTAATTTTTATTCATAATCATAAACTTAACTCTGCAATCCAGCTAGACTTGAGGGAAATAAGGAAAATATGGAACCCAAAGAACTGCAGCGAGAGTAAAGATTATGGGATACTGTGGGCAGATGGGGTGGAGGGGTGCTCTCCAAAGCTGCAGGAGGACTGGTTTGTTGGTTAAGACAAAGAAGTCAAATGTATTAGAGTAAAAATACGGAATGCTCACATGTCATCCTGGGTCAGGGGCCATGCTAATCTCTGTATTGTTCAAATTCTAGAATATGTGCTTCCAAAGCAAGCACCACAGACACAATTCTTAAGTTCAAATAAATGTAAAGGAAAACTGAAAGGATGCTTGAATATTGAGAGGATATTGAGGCTAGATCAAGTCTTCTTTTGATTGTCATGCCCTTTGGAGTTAAGATCTATAAATTGTGGATGTAATGCTAGTCTTGAATAGGTTAGGTTCCAGACATCCTAGGTCAACAGTTGTCTTGATTGCTAACTTGTGTTGCTTTTCCCAAAAGCAAGGGTGATATAAAGGATGGGGAAGAAAAGTTGCATGTCTTTGAAAGCCTTCATCAACTAATGAACATCATTTACACAAATATGCAAAGACAAAAAGGAGTGGTTTAAAATGAGGCACTTTATAAAGAGCTGCTGACCAGGTTCTTTAAATGTTCTTTGAACTCCTCTTTTAGGAAGAGTTACTTGCAGACCTTCATGGAATAGGTGCCTTTAAGGATTTCATTCTGAGCAGGGGCTACAGGATGCCCAGGGTACGTACGGGGTCATTTGGGAAAGTCATGCTGAGGGCTTCACAGCTCACAGTTGCTGACTGGCAGGGTTAGTACCCCGACAGAATCCTGGTACTTCTAACAGGCATTTCCATGACTCGGCCCCTTGGAGAAAAGGTCATGCTTTTCCTCAGACATGGACTCGGAGACAGGAGACAGCATTTTGCCCTTTTTCTTCTGTTTGGTTTCTCTACTGTCAGAGGTGCCTACGTTCTATTTCACTCACTTTCCTTGCATTTGGCCTTAGTGGTACCAAAGTGAAAGAGGTCTATGTGCACGGCATGTGCCTTACAAATTCTGTTACGAAAACACACTGAATTGTCTAGGACATCTTTAAATCTCCTTTATTTCCAGGTCTAAGAACAAAGAGCTATGGCTTGAGTCAGAACAAGATAGAGTTGAGATCTATAATTTTAACACTGTACTACAAGCTTTGCCGCCGGTGGAAATGAACTAAGGCAGAAGTTCACCTCCTGGGGGCTGTCGGAGTCTGATGCCTTTTTTCCCTTTCTTCTTTTCTGCCTTCTGGCTTCTGTTCCCTTATTTTGTAAAGTAGGCCCCAGCCTCTTCTCATGGGAACACCCCACGCTACACACCCTAGAAGACACAGTGGAAGGTCAGCAGAGTGGACCATTTAGTGGGAGGTTCTGAGACTGGAGTTGGGTACCCAGACCAACCCTGTCACCACAGCAGGAAAACAGATAGGCTTTGGGAACCAAAGTTGTTGCTAATAGTAAGTTATACATTTGTCCACTGTCCCTTGTGTGCACATTCCTCTGAGTCTTTAGGGGGCAGTGCAACCAAAATGGTCAGATGTTTCCTAGAAATGTTTTCCAAGGATGCTGTGCAACTACCTTTTAGAGACTGTCATCTCTCATGGTCAAGTTATCAACGTGTGGTTTTGTGTGGTGTAAGGATATCTGTCAGAGGGTGAGATTTTGAATTTGGGTGTGATAGTGGTTTTGGAGAGGACTGTACAGTTTTTGTTTCCTAATCTAATGAAATCCTCTCTCATTTTTGTTTGTTTTTTTTTTAGTTCCTTGAGAAGATGTATAATGGGAAGAAAGATAAATGTGCATATAATAAGATTCCTATAAAAGTCGTTGGAACATAGAAGAATCTTGGGAAGATGATTAGGCACTTTTGTTGACTATATACTTGGCTATTGCTTTCCCATTTTAAACATTAAATAGAATGTGTGATCAGTGTCCTACCGTGGGTATACAACTTCATCTTGGCAGCATCCATAACTGTAAGACATACTACTTAACTAATGTTCAGCGATGGCTGCCTGCTTCAATTAATATTTTATATACTTTTTCAACGATGAGATCAATATGCACATGTAGTCTATATCATTGTGAATATTACATAGGTATACCAACTATTTTTCAAAATAAATGAAACAACAAATAAAGACAGAGTTGCTCTTTTGCATTTCTCCCAGCTATTACTTTCCCTGGTTTGGAGGGAGTACCTCTTTTTCTCTTTCTTTACAATATTATTTTCTTTCACTCTGAATTAAGCTAAGGAATTTTTTTCCCCTTTATTAGGCATGTTAGTTTTGACAATAAATGTGTATCCATAATATAAGATCATAGGTCAGAAAGTTTAATAAAACTCAAGATGACCTATCTATTTTAATTATTTAAAATGTTTTTATTAAAATGTTAATACTCATGTTAGGAAAATCAGGAAACATAGAACACAGAAATTATCAATAAGTCCTACAAGAGTCATCAATGACCACTCTTTACTCACTGAAATGTATCCTTCTAGGTCTTTCTCCATGAAACCCACTCTGGTTAATTTAATCAGAATGAATTATTAAAAGAATATTGACTCCTACAGAGTATCTTTACAGTCAGAGGACCACATTTACGGTCTACCCTGCCTGGAACAATACCCAAACCCGTGCCTCAAATCTGAGTTGCTGAAAACATGTTTGATGGTGCTCTGGGCAAGTAATGGCAATCAGCACGGTGGTCCCCATTAGCAGTGACTGCCGGATGCCACCACCGGAGCCACAGAGCCACGCCTCTACCACTTCCGCAAGTCAGTGCAGCACCAGGGTCACACCCACCTGTCCGCAGTGTGTGTTCTGCCCGCTCCACTTCAGCGTCTCTGTTGAGGTATTTGATTGGTGTAACGCAGGTCCACACCTGTGAGAGGGGCAGGTGGAGAAAAGCAACACATGGCATTTTCAGCTCCCATAGTGTGAGGGGTTGCACACCTTTCATTTTTTAATTAAAAAGAGCAGAGAGACTGGGGATACAGCTCAGTGGAAGAACATATGCTTAATATGGATGAGGCCCTGGGTTCAATCCCCAGCACAAAGAAGGAAAAAAACAAAAGCTGAAGAACCTTCCTGGATGAATAGGATCATCCATTCTCCTCTAAAGAGGTTAGTTCAAAGTTTTATTCAGTAATACATCTGCCCTCAAACATAGAATCTCTGGGTGAAGGCTTTTCACCCTCTGGGTCTGTCAGGACCCCATACCATCATCTGTATGCTGAACTAATTGCGTAATGAATTCTATCACCAGTAACATACCTTTAGTAGGAAATGCAAGAAAGAAAGTGCATACGGAAGCAATGACATTCATTTCTACAACTGGTTAAGAGTCATGATTGCCATGCATCATTTCCCTCATCTGTTTTCCAAGCCACAGTCTTGTTAGTTTTAGCTCGTCACTTAGCTGGTAGGAATTATGTACTCAGTAGAGGGACCTAAACATTTATTCACAAAGAGTCTGGGCCTTGGTGATCCTGACACTGGGACTCTATCACTACATACAGAGGAACTCCAAGAGGTCCCCTGGTTTCTACAACTATTGTAAATCAGTCTTCACTTGTGAATCACTCCTCGACACTGGATAGCACTCTCTTTTCCAGTTTGTCAAATGGCATGAAGAATCCACAATGACCAGGCAGCAGTCTGAGTTTCTAAATCAATGTAACTATTATTGTTTTCTATGGGTGGAAGTCTTTCAATATTTTAAGTCATCAGAGCCCAGTCCTGAGGCTAAGGAGCAATTTTGTTAGTGAACCTTAAGAAAGGCTTCCTCCTGATGCCATCTCTTGGTTCTCAGACCCATGTATATTCTGGCTACAGGAGCAAGAGTATGCATTGATTGCTGGTTTAGAGTAAATGAAGTCATCCCTCAGTATCTGTGTGGAACTGGTTCCAGGATCCCCTGAAAATACCAAAATCTGCCGATGCTCAAGTTCCTTATGTAAAATGATGTAGTTTTTGCCTATAACTTGCATGACATCCTCCTCTACACTTTAAACCATCTCTTAAGTACTTGTAATACCTAATACAACATAAATGCTATGTAAATAGTTGTGATACTATGTTGTTTAGTGAATGATGACAATAAAAATGTCTTTACCTGTTCACTAAAAAAAATTTTTTAAATATTTCCAATCCGCAGTTGGTTGAATTCAAGGATGCAGAACCTGCAGATACATAGGGCCAGTGGCACAGCATTTTGAAAGGTATTACCTCCCAATGGGCGCTGAAAAGCAGTTTTTACCATAATCTCTATGAGGCCAGGCAGTTTGGGGTGATGGAGAACACCATAATGTCTGCCCATTGCTTTATCGTTTTTGCTTTGAAGCTAATCTTAGAACCAATGTCGAGTGAAATGCTATGGTTTTGAGTAAGCACTCAGGGAGTCTTTAAATGTAGGAGTGTGCAGAAGTTTGCTGAGCCAGGTCAGCAAATCAAATCCAGAATAAGTTGCCATTCTAGTACAGATGAATTACTGTCCCTCTTACAATGATGGAAGAGATTTGTGGCATTCTCTAAGCTAACTCACTCAATGACCATTATGAACTCCTTCTTGCTCACCTCCCTACTGTACAGGTTATAAATATAAAGACCCAAAATCTCATACTCCCTTTGAAACTCAAGGAAGCACCAAAGGGAGGGCTGATCACTGCATCTAGTGGTGGAGGCGTCGAACTTGACCAGAGCATCTGGGGCAGGATTTTGGCATCGATTCCTAGGATTCTAGAGTGCAGATGCTAAACAGAAGTGTGTTGGCAGTGGTGGGATAGAGAGTACTCATTTTTCTCCCTGGCCACATCATTACTGGATTTGTTACACTCAAGCCTGATGCATGTCAGAGACTTAAGATTGGCTTTGCTTACTGAACAAGTAAATTTTCACCTGATGATCCAGCACTTCCTCTGTCGTGGAGGTCTTTTGATGGGCATTCACAAAGAACTAAATATTATCATACTGTGGATCCATTCTGAGAGTCCCCGTATTCCTCTCCCCTATAACATCCTTGTCACCAGCCCTGCATTTCTGGGCCTTCAAAGTCTCTGGCTGCTAAGCTATGCCATTAGCTTCTGACCATTAACTGATGATATCTGTACCTCAGGACATTTCTCTCTTCAGATACAGTGGTCAACAGGATATGTCCTCATTTGTTTTCTGTTGCTTTAACTGAATACCACAGACTAAGTAATTTATAAAGAATAGAGGGTGGGCTGGGGATGTGGCTCTGTGATAGACACTTTCTTAGCGTTCATTAGGCACTGGGTTCGATCCCCAGGACTGCAAAAGGCAGGTGGTATTATTCAGTTCATGGTTCAAAGGCCGGGAAATTCAGATGACTACTACATCCAGTGAGGTCCTTCTTGCTGATGGGGACTCTGCAGAGTCCCAAGGTGGCGTAGGGCATCACATGACAGGACAGTACAGACTAGCTCTGCTCTCTCCTCTATAAAGCTATAGTCTCATCCAGTTACTGTCCCATCCTTGATGCCTCGTTTAACCTTAATTACCTACATAAAGTCCCACCTCCAAATACCATAGTCAGATTATTTCCTGACTCTTTAAACCTCACAATGGGGGTCGAATTTCAGAGGACGTTGATTCTTGGAAAGATGAAATGTTTAAAATTCTGCCTGCTGGCACATTCTTCCTGTTGGTCTTCAGAGCGTCTTTGACTTGGGCTGTGATGCTGCAGTAGTCCAGTTGTGGTTGGTGCCACATTGTGCTGGTTGTGTGTTCACGTCAAAAGTGTAAGCTGAGGAAGAAATGGTAGTGTGGTAGGAGTGGCACATCATGCAATTTGTTGTGTCCTCAGTGTCTGCTCAGGCTCAATCCTATACAGAAAACTTCCACCAGATCATAAGATGCAATGTGATTTGGCAATTAAACATTGGTACCCTAATCAACTTCTGCTGCTTGTTAAATATATGACCTTGGGCAAATTGCTTATCCCTTCTGTACTGGTTTAGATGTGAGGTGTTCCCCCAAAATTTCTGTGTGAATGCAGAGAGTGAAAAGATTTGATCATGAGAGCCATAACCTAATCAGTGGATTGTTCCATTTCATGGGTTAATAATTTGAAAGGACTAACCGGGTAGTGGAGGAGGCAATGTCCACCGAAGTTCTGTCTGACAAAGTCCAGACTTGGGGATGGGCTAGGCAAAGCCAGCCCTGGAGATTGCCAAAACCATCCCTTCTAGAAATTGCCTGTGTTTTAGTAATTATATGTATTATGAATTTACTTAAACTGGAAACTCTGATTGTTATAAGAGTTGCATTACTCAAATTACTGTTGGGGATTGTTGAGAAGGATACTTGTTATAACACATATAGAAATCATGGAAAACAAAGCTATACTGACTCTAAAACAAAATTGGATGTAGAAACCAAAATAATTAGAACTAAGGAACAAAAAAAAATGGTATACATAAAACATCCACAGAAAGACATGTTTACCTTTCCTGTTGCAGAGGATGAGCTTTAGCTTCTCAGCAGTAAATAAGACATGTTTGCCTTTCCTGTCTTAGTGGAGGATGAGTGTTAACTCCTTAGCAGCAATTAAGACATGTTTACCCTTTCTGTCTCTGTAGAGGTTAGGCTTTTACTTCTTAGCCCATAAACTTGGATGTGCAGATATTTTATAGGATTAACATTTGTAGGATTTAAGATAGCTATAGAGTATGTAGTAAGGTTACAATAACAAAATAGTTTTAGGTTAGTAGTTAATAGGATATGAGTTATAATAGCCTGTATCATAGTCTAGCTAATTAAGAAACTTTTCATTTATGCTAAGATAGGGCTTCTAGACTAATGCAGTGCAGTGACCTTTAAGCGCCTCTCTTATCTAGTGAGGTAATGGTCTGCAGAAACCTCTGGAAGAATTTAGGGAGACAGAATTTGGGGCAGTGTTTGGATTCTGTCCCTGGTAAAAGCAGGTTCAAAAAATATGGTCAATGTGGCGGGGAGGCCGAGGACAAAAATTGTACTAATTGCTGATGCTTTAAGCAACTTTATCTCTGATGCTCTAAATCAGTTTAAACCAAATAGTTACATATGGCCTATGTGGACAGGAGGATGAGGACATAAATTGTACTGATGGTTAATGCTTTAAGATTACTGAGAAACTGAAAAAATGATTGTACAATGAAGCTGATAATGAAAGTCTTGTTTGTACATCTGTATAAAAGTGTTCAACAATAAAGAACAGAGGACATTTTGTCAAGCAGGGAACTGTGTCTGCTTGCAACTTGTCCCGGAGGTTCCAGCCGTTCCTCTGTATCACCGACTCCACTCCTCCTTCTGGGACTGAGTTCAGCTGGGGCTGGCCCCTGGCAGGCTAGTAAGTGTAGGCAGGTGGGGTGCGACTGATGGAGGTGAGTGGCAGGGCATGCCCTTGGGGATTGCATCTTGTCTCCTCAATCCTCCTTCTCTGTTTCCTGGCCACCATAGGTGAGCGATTTTCCTCTACCACCTCCCTTTCACCATGACGTTCTGCCTCATCTTGGGCCCAAGGCCGACCATGGACTAAACCAGTAAATCCTTCCTACTCTAAATTGCTCTGGTCAGGTGTTTTAGCTCACAACACAGGAAAGCTGACCAACAAACCCTCTCTGTTTCAGTTTTCTCATCTAAAATAGGGACTATATAAAAAATAATAGTACTATCTCCCAGAAATGTGGCGAGGATTTGAAAAAAATGTTACAAACACTTAAAACAGAGCCTGGCACGTTGTGCACATACACTAAATGTTGGCTGACTTTATGACTTGGTGGATCAGGTAACCTCCAGCTTATCCGGGGCGTCTGTAACGTGGTTACCTACCTGTCATGACCCAGGCTATTGTATTTACTAGTGCGCAGGAAGAAGCCACAATCTGTTTCTCAAAAGAATAGTTATATGCCGCAGGGTTTATAGCTAGGCAGCAATGCTCTGAGGGTCTGTGCTGTGCTTCTCCTTTCTGAATGTGCCAAAGCTCCGTTCAGCAGCCCTCTCTGCCACAAGGAGCTGAAAACACATTGGCTTCGTTGGTTCCGAGGGCAGAGCTTCCTAGGCCAGCTAGAAAAATCTCCTCTTGCTTCATGCAGCTCTTAAAACTGACAGCTTCGCAGATGACTAAAGAATTGAGCTGAAACAACATGTCTAAATGTGACCTCCTTATCACTTCTCAGTCTTTTGGCTAAGATCAAGTGTAAATCTTGCCTCCAAAATTCATAGAGAAGTACAAGGAATACACGATTATATAGTATTTACAACATCCAGATATAATAGAAATAAATAACACAAGAGTATACAAAATAATATAAAGTTGATAAATAACTAGGAAGTGATAAGCTTTTGAGTCATTACCTTCATAATGGCTCATTTATTTTGTTGTAAACATATATAAGTTTTTAATCATGGCTGTGTTTATCAGCCAGCTCACTGAATGCCTAAGAGTTTGTCAATTGGTTTTATGAATGGGTATAACTGGTCTCCAGCACATTGTGGCTTATAAGAGTCAAGGCAATGAGGGATGTCAGGGTGAAGAATGGAGAGAATGGATTTTCCCAACCTCCTACAAGGTTAATTTCCACAAAGAGGATCATTGTGCTATGGTTCAAGATTCTTTTTACACCTATTCTCCTTCCTTCCTCAGAGACTGGATGTTCAGCATAGTCTAACAGCTCTCGCTATCTTTTCTTGTTCCTTCCACCAATGAAACGCATGAACTCTAATCCCACCTCTCCATCTGCTTCTTAGCACACCTAGACTGATGTTGTCTTTACCAGAGAAATTGTCTCCACACCTCTGTGTGATGAGGCTTTCCCATCTTCCATGGACAATGGAATGATCTTCTCTAGCAGATCTAAGCAGTATGGATTCATAAGGTTGGGAGTTTAGGATACTTGCATCTTCCCACATGTTACCATTTCAGAATTCAGGGATTCACTCATTCCCCATCAGTATTACATCTTTACATCAGAGATCTGGAAAAGCTGTGAATTCAAACAATGTTTTATTTTTATTTTTGGTATTGGGAATTGAATCCAGAGCCTCAGTTATGCTAAGAACAGTCTCAACCACTGAGTTACACATCTAGTCCTGGGCCCACATTTATGTGTGTTAGAAGCACAAGCAAAATAAGCTGGGGCTTGGGCTGTCATCCAAAATGGGGAAGGGGACAGTCTTGAGACTGAGCTCACAACCTTTGGGATCTGATGCTATCCCCAGGAGGACAGCGTGGGAATTGAATTGAATTAGAGGACACACAGCTGGTATTCATTGCAGAAGTGCTAGTGTGGTATGTGTGGGAGAACTCTCACACATTTGATCACAGGAGCCTTCTCTATCAGTTGTGGTGGGAAAGCAGAGGAAAACTTAGGCAGTTTGTTTTTCCAGCATACATGGAAAGTAGCAAATGCATTTAATGAACTGGATGAGCTAAGAAGGTTTTCATACAAACTGTTGAAAGTTCTGCTGCTTTCTACTCACGGCTTATAGTAAAATGTGCAAAGAAATAGATAAGATAAAGAGACAGCTAAATAAAAAGGAATTGGGATTTTATGGTTTTGAAAATGACTATTCTCATACACAACAAGTAACACATAAATTAAAAAAAAAGAAAAAAAAAAACAGTTTAGAGTTGGTGTGGTAGCACATTCCTGTAATCCCAGTGGCTCCAGAGGATTGCAAGGTCAGAGCCCGGTTTGGCAATTTAGCAAGGCCCTAGATAACTTAGTGAGACCCTGTTTTAAGATAAAAATACAAAAAGGGCTGGGGATGTGTTAGTAGTTAAGTGCCCCTGGGTTCAACCGCAGGTACCCCCTCCAAAAAAGAGAAGGGGAGGAGATTTGAGGGTTTAACTTTTGAACAATGGTGTGGACCCTGTAAGATTCACTGGAGACCTGTAGAGTTTTTCAAAGAATTATACTGGCATAAACATTGCCAACTTGGACTAAAATTATCAGAGACAGTATAAAATATAGAGTCCTATGGGTCTCTAAAATTCAACTAGTGGAAAGCTGCTGAGAGAGCTTCTCAGCTATAAATGTGTACTTCCATTTTAGAACAGCTGACTTGGGACAGAACCAAGAGAGCAGAGTCAAAGGCCTGGAGAATTATTCTTAGGCAGGAGTAGGACAGAGTCCTAGTTGAGGAAATCCCAGCACTTCCTTGGTTGATTCTTAGAGTTGCTATAGAGCATTGACTCCCGATCTGTTCCCTCTTTCACAGGTTGAACATAAATTCTTTTTTTTTTTTTTAAGAGAGAGGGACAGTGAGAGAGAGAGAGAGAGAAAGAATCAATTTTTATTTTAGTTTTAGTTTATCATGTGGCTTTTGTTGCTCCATGACTTTGTTGTGTATATGGTACTGAGGCTTGAACTTGTGTACTTGCACATGCCAGGTTACCACTCCAGCCCAATATAAGTTCTTTTTAAAAATTAAAAAAAACTTTGCGTATTGGATAGACAAAAAATGGTATGTCATTTTCATTTGTATTTCCTGTTATTGGTGAACTTAAACATTTGGAAATTAGTTTGGTCTGATGTATTTCTTTGTGACTTACCCCATTTTCCCCTGGGTTAGAGCAACGGTGCACATTCTGGTAACAAGAGCTAGGGCAAAACCCTTCAGGGCAGGCACCCAGGGTGTGAAACTTTTCTACTAGAAATTCATTCTTTTGGTTTCTCTTCCATCTATGTTTGCTTTAAAATATCAGTGAAATTCACTCTAAGAATCTAGTGTCTCATCAACTTCCTTCCTTCTTTCCTTCCTTCCTTTTTTTTCTTCTTTCTTTTTTTAAAGAGAGAGAGATAGACAATTGATTTTATTTATTTTTTTCTTTATTTTTCTATTAGTGGAATATGGACTTACAATTGAGGGGGAATCATTATCAAACAATCAAAAACAAATGTATATTCACATAGCCAAGGCTGATGCCATTCCATGGTTTCACCCCTCGGGTTCCCCATGGTTCT
>PVKS010007359.1:0-73366 GCA_004027875.1 Aplodontia rufa
AAAAAAAAAAAAAAAAAAAAAAGAGAGGTGTCAACGACACAACTGTAGGAGACCAGCAGGCAGTGGGATAACTTGTCTGGAGCTCAGAACACAGATTAGGGTATAACACAGAGATATAAAAGTCCAGGATATAAGAGGTGAGTGAAGGCATGCAGCAGCAGGAACTGCTCAGAAACCATGTGCAGAGAGAGGAATGGCCTGGAAACATCAGTATTTAAGGGTTGTACAGAAGGAAAAGGAGCCCACAAAAGGTCCTGTGAAGGAGCTTTTCAAGAGGCATGAGGGGGATATTTCTCTCCATAAAATGCAAATAACAATAAATACCCACAGGGTTATTTATGAATTAGATAACACATGAGGATCACTCAAATATAATGTCCAAGACAGACGAGATGCAGACAAACTAAATAGTAGGCCTCATCATTTTCAATGCTACCACTCATAATAAAATTTATACATGAAGCTTCCTTAAGTGTTTAGGTAGATGTATATTTTTTATAATACCTCTTAACACTGTTAAATAAACTAAAGATTTCTAGTATAGTTTAAAACCAAAGGAAATGCACAGGCCTAATCCAGGTGATGTATCTGAAACAAGCCAGTGAAACCATGAGCTTCTGACATGTGTAATTTAATAAACAAGTTTACTCTCTGTCTCGCTGTACTATATTTGGTCAGTTTACAAAATGACAATGTGAATGTAAAAGGTTGAAAATTAAGTTTAGAAAGGGAAAATTTTAAAGTATATTGGCTACATAAGGAATGGCTAGAAGTAGGAAAGGAATTTATATTTATGTGGCTGGGGGTTTTGGAGGCTCTGGACTTAGTCTAAGAGGCAGGGACCAATGGTGAGGTCTCTCCACCAGGGATTCTCATAGGCATCTCATATATAGTAGACCTTACCATCTTTCCCACAAAATTTGTTTCTCTCTTCTCTAAGCTGTTGTTAGTGACCACAGGGAACCCCAGAGATCCACCCTTGGCCACCCACTCCTCTCCCCTACACACTCCCTGCTGGCTCTTCTTCACCAAGCCTCACTCCACTGGGAATACTCAACCCTCATTAGCACCAACAAGGACAGGGAGACTATCTGTCATTCCACAAATCAATTCACAAATCCACAAAAGGAGAAAGACCTCTACATTCCTCTGATCTTGGGGTTTCGTCTCCTGTGACAACGATGATGAGTGAGAAAGGTCCAACACTGATACACTAAAGCTTTGAGTTTATTTTTACTGATAACCAGTCAGCAAGAGACAGGAAGAAAACAGTACACTCGAGAAGTCCAAAGCTCAGTACCCTGCATTTTGTTGACAGGCCTAAGGCCAAAATCTCTGTGGACAAAGGATGCAAACTAGCAAATCACAAAAGTAGAACTGTCCGTACAAGTGTCTGAAAAGAATAGCATATAAATAATAAACAAGTAAGTGTTAAAAAAATATTCTCTGTTTTTAACCCACACTGATCATGCCTGGTTTTTGTTAAGTGTAGAGAAACAGACAATCTCACATCCTGTTGATAGGAGTACAAATTCATAATGGCAGCTTCAGAAAGAAATTGGCAATATCCAAAACATAGTATCCAAAAACATTTCCAGGAATTAGCCCTGTGGAAACACTTGTGTGAATGCATAAGATATGTCTACATAGAATATATTCATGTGGCAAAAAAATGGGAATAACTATTATGGCCATCACATGGTGCTGGTTGAGTGACTTTTGGTGCATCCATGCACTATAATTCTGCTTTATTAAGATAAGAAATAAATATATTCTAAGACAGAAACAATGGCACTATAGTTTGTGTAAAATAAGAATATTACAGAAAAACTGCATGCAATGCACTAAAAGCAGAAATAAATATCTGCACAAAATTTTACAGCTTCACGCATTAGGGCACCGTGTACGTCATGAAATAACTTTTTTTTAAAATAAGCAAATGTTTTTACATTAGTGAATTGATTTTAACAGAAGGTAATAATGCTCGTAAAATCTTGAATATGAATATTTATCTAACATACTTGAAAATAAATTCAGAGTAGTATGATAAAATATGGGTGTAGGGGTGTAGCTCAGTGGTAGAGTACATGCTTAGCACGAGATCCTACTTCAATTCCTACAAACCAAAAAGAAAAAAAGAAAAATTGTTTAGCCCTCCATTACCTAAAATCATCTCCAGTATGTCCATTAGCAGTTCATGTGCCACTGTTCAAAAGCCAATGTGAGGGTTGCTGGAGAAAAACCAGCATGGCATCGCCTTCATTAAACTGATAACAGAGACCTCTGTTGTGGGGTAGGCAGGATGTTAAAAGGAACTTTGATTTTCTGCACTGTGGATGTCTGGGGTATTTGAATTTTTATAGTGAGCACATAGTGCCTTTGTACTTAGGAATTAAAAAATATTTATTCCACGGTTTGCCTGTCTTGGATTATCTGTCAGGGAAGCAAATATCACAGTAACTGGACCTAAGGTAATGGGAAGGAACTGCAAATGAGTCACCTTTCAGATGAGACCCGTGCTGTGCTCCGCTAGAGAAGGATGGCTGTTGACTGAACGTCAAAGCAGGGCTGCTCTGTGACGATGAATGATGAGTCCGTGCGGGGACAGGGTAGTAATGAAGAGACTGCCACCTTGCTGTCCACAGCACCAGCACCTATTCAAGACTCAGACCCAGAAGTCTTAGGAGAAAATAAACTCCTGTCACAAGTGTTGAGACCCGCCGCCTGACGCTAGGCTGCTGTTTCGGAAGGGATGAAGGCATTAACTGCTATGTTAGTCAACTTTTGGTCTCTGTGACTAAAATATCTGACAAGATCAATTTAGAGAAGGGAAAAAAAAAGATTATTTTTAGTTCATGGTTTCAGAGGTCTCAGTCTGCGGTTGGTCAGCTTTGCTGCTCTGAACCCAAGGTGAAGAACCTCACAGTAGAAGGACACAACAGAGCAAAACTGCTCAGTTCAGGGCAGCTGGAAAGAAGGGAGAAGAAGGGGTTGAAGGTAAACCCTTCCGGGCATGCCCCCAGGAACCCACTTTCTGCAACTAGGTAGCTCCCAGCTCCTAGCAGCCAATCTAGCCACAACAGATTAATCCATCTAATCCATGATGAATCAATCCACTGATGTCATCAGAGCCTTCATGATCCAGTCGTCGCCTAAAGCCCCACCTCTGAACCTTGCTGCATTAGCGACAAGGCTGTCGACGTATGAGCTTTTGGGGGACATTCCAGCTCCAAACCATAACAATTGCTGTACCTGAGAGATCATAATCTCGAGTAGTCAGGATGACAAAATCAGAGCCCAGGCCAATGTAAAGACAGGGGAAAGGCTCAACAGAGCAGCAGAGGGGGAGGCGTGGTAGGCTGAGTCTGTACAGAACTTTGCCTCCCTGTGCACACTGACCCCTCCCCAGAGAAATCAGGATGCTGGCATTCTGCAGCCCTGCAGGCTCCTAGCCCTGTGCACACAGAGAACTCTGCTCCATTCACTTCATCCCTAACCTGAAATACGATGCTCCACACCAGTGCAGGGAGAGGAAGGAATGTGTCAGTTCATCCAACTCTACTTGCAGCCATTTGGAAATCTTCCTCTATGGTGCAAGTCCCTTATGGAAAGACTCCACATAGCTGCAGCTAAAAAAGAAATAATAACCCAAATTTACATCCAATTAAACTTCATCACAGTATATGACTAGAGATCCAAAAGGTGCCGATATAATACTGACAAGTAACCAAAGATGAATATATGGGGCTGGAGCGGTGGCTCTGCAGTTACAGTGCTTGCCCAGCATGCACAAGTACACAGGTTCAAACCCCAACACCCATGTATACAACTAAGTGTCAGAACAACGAAAACCATGTGAAAAACTCAATAAAAATGGATTCTCTCTCTCTCTCTCTGTCCTTCTCTCTTAAAAAAAAGATGAATATATGAAGGAAACTATAATGCCAAACACCTAGAGAAGACTAGTGATTATAGTCATCACAGAGATGCCAAAATAAAACTTAGTAATTATGCATTAAATAGCATACTGGGTGCTATTCTGTGATAATTATTCTGCTTCTGTGTGATAATCATTAAAGTACATAAGTCTTGAAATATCTGATAAGAATATGGTAAGTTAAGTAAAATTTCCATGAAAATAAATAAGAAAACAGATTATTAGAATAAGGGCATTTTTTATACTTACTGCTGTCATTATATAAAATTCCACCATTAAATACATTAACCTGATGCTGGAAAGCTTAAAATCTGTTGAGAAAAGCCAATTCTTTCTCCAATATTAAATATTGGAGTTAGACATCACAGGGGGAATGGGAGTGACTGTTTCCTTAATTACCTTTGGGTCTTGGAGGACTAGGCACCACTCCCCATTTAGCATCTGAATTCCTAAAACGTGTTGCATGGACAGTTGCGAGGCACAAAGCATATATTTTTTCTAAACTCACAGGTGTCCTCTTGAGCTGTAGTTAAGATATAAGGACTAGATACTCATCTTTTTGAATGACTGTGTGTGGCCATGCTTTGGTTATACTCTCTTACCAGGTGTTTAAGACCAAGTTGGTCAAAATTGACCTTGTTCCTATCTATTGCTAAAAGTCAGCTGAGATCTGCCAGGGTCATTCTTGGGCAACTTGTTAAAAGCCTCTTGGCTCTTCTACCAGTTTGTGCCATCTGCCAGGATAGATCAGGGTCTTGCTGACCACATGTGGCTTTGCTTGGAAGCATCAGGGACATTTCCCTGCCCATTGACCTTCCTGTCTTTGCAGCATGCACACTAGGTGACTTTCTATTCTCCAGGGTCACCTGATCCCCCTGACCTGGAGGTCATGTTACCCAGAGTTGCCAAGCCTATAGAGAAGTACTATTGTCCCCTGAGTTTTAGCTGACCAGATAGAGCAAGGACCAAAATATTGACTATTTTCCTTAGCCCTTTAACCTCCTTACCTTTGGTCTTTTGGTTTTGGTATTAACTATCCAGCAGGCCAGTTTCACCAGTCCTGTAGTAGGAGTACTAGGCTTTAGCTCTAATGTCTATAATTTTACAGTTACTTATACCTTCTATTTAGTTGAGATCAGTATTAGTATTGGAAGTCAGCCTTACATCCTGTGATGGCTTGTTATCTCAAATTAACTCAGGTTATTACAGAAGTTATACTTCTGTAAAGCATTCAGACAACAGTTAAAAGGTTTTACAAGAAAATTGCAAAATGAAAAATAAGAGCAAGAAGATACTTAGTTTGCATAATAGTTATGAACCAAGAAATATAGTTTTTATAATCCCAAACTTTTAACATGAATCAAAAACTAAGAGTGTTTTTAACCCTCCTCATGTGGAAAAAGTAGTACAATGCCTTTGTGTTCCACATTGTCAATCATGCATTGTCTTTCAAAATACCTTCAAATGGGCTGGAGTGGTGACTTGGCATTTACGGTGCTTGCCCAGCAAGCAAGTACATGGGTTCAAACCCCAGCACCCACGTACACAATTGCGTGTCACAGCAATGAAAGCCATATGAAAAACTGATTCTCTCTCTCTCTCTTTCTCTCTGTCCTCCTCTCTTAAAAAAAAAAAAAAACCTTCAAATTTCCATCCTAGTGTAAAGAGAAACACAAAATGATACATAACATTGATGACAACTTATTTTATCCAATTATAAAATATTAAATAACATAAATAAATCCCTAATTAAATTTGTTGGTTCCCATATAAACCTGAAGGAGACCATTGTTACAAACATTTTAGTTTGGAAACACCAGCTTGGTAAAAATGTTGTCCTAAGTTTTACACCTTAAAAGATTTATATACTTGGAGGACATAAATAAATCTAATACACAGCAAAAGCCAGTATTTATTACACAGATATCCTTATATTAACTAAGTTTAATATTTGAAGAAAAATTTGGAATCCATAGAATATCATAACAATAATCACAGGTCTGCAAAGGTTTAGCAATAGCTATAAATTTTCTAAATTTAGGAAAGTGTTGATCAGAGATAGACTTATTATCTGGTATATAACAACAAAACATTTATGTAGTTAAAGCAAACAGATATAACCCAAGTTTTGAAATGGCAGTGTGGCCTTTTTATATCAAATACATTGTGTAACAGAGAGCATACTGATTACCTTGTCTCTAACGCCACATAAATTTTTATTTTATAAACTTATATAATTCTTAAACAAGGCTCAGATAAACATCTAGTTCTTAAATACAGTTCTAGTCACATATATTAAGGTGTCAGCTAAATTGTAATAACTTAAAAACAGTTGCTCATTTAATGTTATGAAGTAATCATTTAAAAGGTTTTAAAACAGGTGCAAGCTATAATTCCTTTAAGATTTAGTTTGTCTAAGTAATAAAACCTAACACCAGGAACTAACTTGATAAGAACAGAGCAATATTTTAAGAAACCCATGTTACTTCAACACATAGAATTAGATTCTGGTTCATAACAGTACATCAATGTTTGAACTTAAGTGAAACCTTAAATAACTTTAAATTGTGCCAATTAAAAATATTTTATTTAATCCCACACACTCTTTTAAGATTTACCCTCCACAAACCTTCTGCAACTTGCTTAGACATGCTATATTTCTTCATCCAGAAACATTTCTTTCATTCTCATTTCCATATCAAAGTATATTTCCATACCTATAACTTTCTTTCATCTCTTTCCTATTTGTTGATTCTTTCTTAAAGTTACATTTTGAAACAATCCTTATGAAATTTCTGAATCTTTTTAATTACTCCTACTAATAAAAGCAAATACTTTATACTATTTATAGTACTTTAATTGATATACAGCTGAAATCTTTTGTACTCTTTGCACATAGAATTACACCTGTTAGAATTTTAACTCTCAATAACCTTGCTTTTGGTGAAGACCCAGAAAAAAGTAATGTTAAATTATATTTTTTAGTTACCAACCTATAAAAGCATATTTAATAAACCCAGATGTATGTTACCTTATAGAATTTATAAGAACACACTTAATAAACCCAAATGTGTCACCTTATAGAAACGAAAAAGTTGGAATTCCTTGAATTTACTTGGCAGTTGATGTTTTATCATTTTGACTTTCCAAATTGATCAGATGCCTTTTCTAACAAACACATTTTTGGAGAATAATCCCATTTATGGTAAATCTAATTTGCTTATTTTTGACAGTTAAATTTAGGTTACCCATAAGACCAAGATAACAGACAAGTGCAGATAAACAGCACAAGCCATTTGTCTGCTGCTAAAGAAAAATCCTAGAAGCAATAAACATTCCAGTTTAAACATTTATAGAAGTCAACACTCTGTTGATTTACCATCTAGAAAAAAACATGTGGGCTAGTAATTTTATTTTATTTTATTTTTTTAAAGCGAGAGGGACAGTGAGAGAGAGTCAGAGAAAGGGAGAAACAACTTCATTTAGTTTTTCACATGGCCTTAGTTGCTCTAACACTTAGTTGTGTACGTGGTGCTGGGGTTTGAACCTGGGTCCTTGAGCTTGCCAGGCAAGTGCCGAAACCGTTGAGCCATGACTCCAGCCCCAGGCTACTAATTTTAAACACACCTTTACTCTGATGTTTAACCAGCTCAAATTGAACTTCTTTCTAAATGTTTAAGCCACATGAACTAAAAGTTATTTGGATCCATTTTCTCTTTTTAAACTTAATTTATGACCGCTCATCTACAAGCCAATTTGGTACCATGTTGAACACAATATATAACACACATATACAAATGCAAAAGACAGGTGCACACACACACACACAAAAAAAAAAAACCCACAGGAAACACAGATTCAGGAGCCTTTCTTTGAATAATTAACCTTTTGAATAAAGATAGCAGTAAAAGACTACAATTAAAAACTACAGTTAAGGGGCTGGAGAGGTGGCTCAACAGGTACAGTGCTTACCCGGCATGTGCGAATACACGGATTCAAACCCCAGCATCTAGACACACAGCTAAGTGCCAGAGCAACAAAGTGTCAGAGCCATATGAAAAACTCAATGAAAATTGATTTCTCTTTGTCTCTCTCTCCCCCTCTCTTTCTCATTTTTCTTCTTTAAAAAAAAAAACTCTAATTAGGTAAAACAAGACTGACTGAAAAATATATTTAGGTGCACAAAATGATAGGCAAATTCACCAGCAAAATTGAGCTCAAAACCCAAAAAATTGAAATGGCCATATTTATCCTTGTAAAGGAGCATGAAACATCTTTAGCAGACCAGAGTGCACCTTTGAATCAGAGTTAGAGTTAGCCCAGCAATTGAAAGAATGAAAACTTGTGAAATCCTTGGGAAGTTAATTTTCTCTTTATCTGTGCACATCATTCTGTCTATACTGACTGCCTAGCTTTCTCTGCCTCAATATCATGCTCTGCAGATAGCGAGAACATCTTGGCTGAACAAGGATCTTGAAAAGCCTACACTCTGATAGTGGTACATTTTATGTATGTGTGTGTGTGTGTGTGTGTGTGTATAAAATTTCCTTTTACAAAAATTACTAAATAAATTAATAATTTTTCAAAATGAAATAAAACCTATTATATGCTTATATTAAAAGTATCTTTCTAGATTTTTCTAGGAAAATTAAAAAACCTGACTTTGCTCTCTTTACTCAGCTTTGCAGATGCCAGAGCCCTACCTAATCTTCCCATGTTGTGCCTTTTGCCTGGCCCTGTGGAGAAGAGCTGGGGTTCTCTGGCACCCTCAACCAATCCCTTTGGCTACACATGGGCTCCATCTCCAGTCTAAGTAACAAGTTACTTGAGTGGTCTTTCCTGTTGGCCAGGTTGAATATTTGGTCATCAGAATGATCAAGATGATGCCCCATAGCTTTGTAAAGATTCCATCCAAGTGATCCTGCCCAGCTTCCTAGAAGCTGGGATATGGGTCAAAAGTTCTAGCAAAGAATAAGACAGTGCTTCTGCTTTCTTTTTTTTTTTTAAAGAGAGAAGGGCAACTGAGAAAGAGAGAGAATCAATTTTATTTAGTTTTTCATGTGGCTTTTTTGCTTCAAGACTTCATTGTGTACATGGCGCTGGGGTTTGAACTCACATACCTGTGCATACCAGGCAACTGCTATAACTGCTCAGCCACTGCTCCAGTCCTGTGCTTTCTAATTGCATCCTGTGTATTAAATTTATTTTTCTCAGAAACTTAATGTGGAAAGCAATTGATTGTTGAGAACCATTGCTATTCCTTGGGGTAGAGCTAAAACACACCTGGTCTCCCCACAAGGGCACAAGGTCAGGGAATTAGCTAACAATGGTCACTTGGCAATGTGTGGAGGCTTGCCTAGGAAAACAACGTTCCTCAACCAGACTCAGAGAATTAAGGGGATATAGACTTAATGAATCCACACCCTTGCAGCCATGTCCTGTTAATAGTAAGTCACCTGCCACTTTCTCTTGTGAATAAAAAGCATGAAGCTCAGAAGCTTAGGGCCTCTGTCTTGAGCAACAGAGCGCCCCCGGCTTCCCCCACACCTTTAACTCCCTCATTCTTTCTGTCTCCCTTTTTTCTTTATACTATGTCATCCTCTTTCAGGACTACAAGACACCTTCCTGTGCGGGATGCAGCAATTGATTATAGATATTCTTTTTTTTTCCTTTTGATGACAGTGATTAAACCCAGGGCCTTGTACATGCTAAGTACATGCTCCACCACTGAACTACACCCCCAGCCAATGGATTGTGGACATTCTTGCATCCCATCGTGTACTTCTAATTCATTACTTCTAACAAGAAAGTATCGAACTTGATGCTCTGGATATCAACGAGGAATATAAAATAATATGGGGCATAAAGCATGCAAAAGAGCTTTGACTCCTTTGGAAAATAGCCACCACATAAACCCAAGGGGTCATTCTGATATCTCATACTGAAAGCAGTTTTCATCATGTCAAAAGTGGATTTAGACACACTCTACTCTTTGTAATAACCATAAGCAGTGGCATGTTCTTACTCACTACAGAAGTGCTTCATCGTTGCTATTTATTATAGCTTCCAAAAGGACATGTACCTCCCTCCACTGCTTGGCTAGGCCAAAGCAGACTTGTAGAGTCAAGACAAATATGTAGTCAAAAACAACTCTTGAGAGCCACTGGATACCCATCTGTAGCTGCTCCACTGAGCAGCCTCCTAGAAGAATTATCTCTGCCACAGACTGCACAGTGACACCACAGCAAGGACAAGTCAGTCTCAGGGTTGTGTCCAGCATGCCTGCAGGCACTTCTCCCATTCTGGTACCTTTTGTCTCTCACGAGGGGATGCAGGCTTTGAAGCAGAAGAGGTAACTGATAGGGCTTACAAGAATTGGCCATGAGCCCAGGGCCTGTTGATTTCTCCACAGCAGAAAATTCTTTCAGGGCACTCACTGCCATCTGGGGTTACATAATAGCAAGTATCCAAATAAGTGATTATTTGAATTTTGTACAAAGTCATCAAAGCCCAATTCCTAGTCTGGAAGAGGGGAGAGAATGGGGTGGAAGGATTTGAAGTTTCTGTCTTTGGCAGTTGACACCTTCTTATCTAAAAAGACAATGAGTCAAAGATTTGATCTTTTTTGTCACCCCTTTCATTGACTTCAGACAGTAGCAAATAAATTTGGCAGCCTTGAATCAGAGCACCAGATCACCTGCCTGCAGAAAAAACCAGCTCCAGGGATGGAATTACCCACCAAGTGCTGATAAACCTGAGATTATTTCAGAGAAGAAGCCAGCAGACTGGACAGGATGCTCATTGGAAAGGATCCCAGATTGACAGCATTAAAAAGAAAGGAAATGCTCACATTCTAGAGTATTTAGATATGTAAGCAGAGGCGGATCTTAGGAAGGGCAGGACAGTTCGCATCTATCCAAGATAGGTGCTGCATGTTTGATTGAAGTAGGAGGGGTGCAGAGGAAGCCTGCAGTTCCCTGACAAGCTCACAGTCCCTCAGTACAGAGCTCCTGTGTCCAGAAGCATTTGAGGCAGCCACAGGCATCTCCACACACGCATATTCAGCTGGAGGAATTTCCATAAGTAATCAATGGCCCCATTTCCACTGGTGCGCTCATGTGCAGAACACCTAAATGAGGTTCTCTTCCAGACTTTCAGATCTATCACAAATTTGGCCACTCCCAACCATGTCCCTGACATTATAGCAAAAACAAAAGGGGTTTTCAGGAATCTTATTTACATGTAAAATGGAATTTTTGGGATATTTCCTCAAGATTCATAATACGAAATGTGTAATGCAGTTATCAAAAATAACAAAGTAAAATAAAGTTATCTTATAGGGCTCTCCCATTTCCTAAAGTACAATGTATAAACTATCAATCAGGGATGATATTGTCCTGCACTGTACTGTCATCCAAGTGCCTCATATTAAAAGAGCCACCATATCAATTAAGATGCCTTCATCTGCTAGTAGCTGAAAACTCCAACTAAAACTACTTCAGACGACAAAGATGTGTGATAACGTAAAAAACAAAAGGTTCAGAAATCCACTGCTCCTATTCTTGTGATGCACAAGACCTTGATCTCTGTGCAGCTTCATCCTCGAGCCAGTAGCTGGATAGCTGAGTGGTCTAGGCTTCACATCCAGATGCAGGAAAATCCATATGCAGAAAACTATCACCTCTCTAGGTGTCTCCAATAAGTAATGACAAAAAAAATCTCCCAGAGGCTTCCCTTCCCCTGAGAATCTTCCCTCACATCTATTAACCAGACCTGAGTTACAAAGGCACGCTGAAAGCAGCCACTGGAAAGAGGACTGGGATTCCGTTTTTTCAAGGACTAATGAGGGTCCACTGCTAATGCTAGAGCAGAGGTGGCCTGTGAAAGAGGGATTGATACCTGAACAAACTCGGTCTCTGCGAGGAAGAAGAAAGGAGGAAATGGCTACTGAGTAGACAGCCTACTAACAGTGCCTGCCATAGACACTCAATCATGCCATGTGCAAGAGAGGACAAAAGAAGTATGTTCTCAGTGGTGAATCCCTATCCAATGCAGAGCCCACTTCTAAGGGAAGGTTTGCAACTAAAGGTCCCTCATCACACTGAGCACCATGGGGCAGAGACCCCTCCAGCTCAGGAGAAAGCATGTGTCATGTCTGCCTCCACCAGGCCATCTAGTGCTGTCTCCTCCCAGACAGCAAGCATGAGACCCCTGCAGGTGCCACCTCCTCAAAATCTCCCCCAGCAGCCTGTGGAGAGTCCTACCAGTTAAACCACACAAGAACAATGCTTGGTGGAACAAGAGTTGCTTTTGTTTAGCACAAAGAAAAGAGGCATAGGACCCAGGTGCTGCTTTCTAGACTCTCAAATACTGACTAGATCTATGTGGTCCTGGGGATAAAATCTTGTTACTCTGGGTAGAAGTTTCAGGGAAACAATGTTTTCAGCTCAATGTAAAAATGAGGTTGTTGATGAGAATTTCCCAACAAAAGCTTAGGCTCCAATGTAAAGTACAGAGTCCTACATCATTAAAAGAACTTGAGGGGCTGGAGCAGTGGCTCAGTGGTTGCCTGGCATACACAAGGACGCTAGTTCAAACCCCAGCATCACATACACAGTGAAGTGTCAGAGGAATGAAAGCCACATGAAAAATGAAATAAAATTGATTCTCTTTCTCTCTCTCTCTCTCTCTTTCTCACTGTCCCTCTCTCTTTAAAAAGAAAAAAAATTTTGAGTAACTCTGCTCTCCTTCCCCAGGAGAGCACACTCAAGGCCTTTCATCTTTTCAAGTCAAGGCCTTTATTTATTTATTTATTTTAGAGAGAGGGCACAGTGAGAGAGACAGAGAAGCAATTTTTTTTTTTTTTTTTTTAGGGCTGAGGACTGAACTTGGGGCCTTGCGCATGCTAGGTAAGTGCCCTGCCACCGAGCTAAATCCCCAACCCCAGCAATTTTTATTTAGTTTTTCATGTGACCTTTATTCCTCTGACACTTCACTGTGTACGTGGTGCTGGGGTTTGAACTCGCATACTTGCGCATGCCAGGCAAGCACCACCAAGCCACTGCTCCACCCTCAAGGCCTTTTAATAATAATATGGCATTACTAACACCAAGCGTAGTAATAATCATGTATATATACTGTTCTATGGACACTTGATTTTCATGTGCAATATGATTAAAGTTTCTCAAGTTTAAAAACTATTTTCCAGTAAAGTTTATAACCTGGAAGCTCCCAAGCATTAATGAAGTTAGGACATGATTTCATTTCCTCTGTGAGGAAGATGCAAAATTCTGACCAAAACCAAAATCATCTCCCCTCAAAGTCAGCACCTACTCTTGACCTCCTTACCACTCTCCCCATTCTTCTTGTTACCCTGGGCTAAAGTTTCAGTTAGAGCTCCAATCAGTTGGCAAGCTCTTTAGATTTGGCCCCCAGCGTGCCTCTCATATGTATCACTTCCTTCCATTCTCATTGCTTGTCATGCTGATTCAACGGATAAGTATCTATCTCTTAAACTTTGGCAATATATCCCCAATTTGTTTTGCTGATCCAAATGCACATTCACGGAGCATGAACTTCCTGAATTGCGACTCCAGTGACATTTCTCGTCTGCTCTAAATGATCCGCAAGATGAGCATAGCCAATACTCTAGAGAGATAAATTACCTAAGAATAGAAGGATGTATTTAAAGTACAATCTTACCTCTAAATAAGAAGTGCTTCACAATGTTCGGTGTGATTTCAGAACTGCTAGGGACCAGTGACACTGTAGGTCTATCATTCTTCCCTCTTCCAAGTAGGAGTATAAAATACCTTCACAACTCTATATGGGGGTACGATGTAAATATTTTGTCTCTTTAATCCATAAGACCAAAAATGAGTCAATTTGAGCTAATAGAAACTTTCTGAATCACCTAGAGATCCTGGACTTTGAACTGGGTCACGTGACTGAGTTTGTCATTAGATTGGCCCCCTCAGGCAGATGACATGTTCTATTTTGAAACAATCACTGGAAAAGCAATGGGGCAGAGACATACAGCAGTTGGCTGGATCAATATGACTGAGTTCTAGCAAATAGGATGGTTGAGGAAGTGAAGTAGGATACTTTCAACTCTGGTTCTTAAAAGCACCTTGCATGATCTTCCACACCCCTCTTCCCCAAGTACAGTATCTAACGTGATTCAAGCCAGTAGCCCAAAGAATGATGGAGCCACCATCCTCCTGCTTCTGAATGACTACAAGGAAAAGACCTCCCCTCCCTTCACTTATCTTTGTTGTATACATATTATGCTTGAGAAATAAACTTTTCAACATTTGACTTCAGTGTTCCAGGGTCAGACTAGACCGTGCTGACTAATTCACATACTAACATCAGCTGGATACCTCTTAAAGTATACTTTAGCCCCCTAAAAAAAATCCAAAAGAAAGAGCATGGTTTAAATGATACAAATCTATTTAACCTTCAGAAAAATTCTACTCAGAACTATCAGAGCACTCTGACTAATATAAGTTAGTCTATGTTCATTATCAACTGTATATGGTAACTGAATCACCAAAAACTGTCATTCTAGCCTAAAATAAATTCTCCCAGGCTTTAAGATTTTCCTTATTTTACCAAATACGCAAAAGGAAGGGGACGTCTTTCTCCTAAGCATCTTGGGAAGTTTTTACTTTGTTGACAACTTAAAAGGTAGCTCAAGCTGTTGAAAAAAAAATTCTTTTTAAGCAGCTCAACTTTGAAACTCCAAGGTTGTAACTCAAAATGAGTAGACTAGCCCATATGGTATGTTGCCTTTGGCTTGTGGTTTAAAGTACAGAAATGTGTTCTTAACAGTTGCAAAATATCTCTGATTATGAGAAGTAGGAAATCTTATTAACCTAAAAAATGGATGAAACTTGAATTATAACATTAATCTGTTCTCCCAAAAAGAGCATTGTTCATTACCTTCAGGTAAATACTGAAGCCAAAGAAAGAGCCAGTTACTAAAGCTTTGGGGTAGAAGATTTTAGGTTAAAGTTTACAGCAAAAATTGTAAATTATGACAACACAAATTCCCCTTTTTGCTCATGCGCAGTCCAGCATGCATATGTCTAAATTGTCTTTGCATTGTTCTTTAGAATCTCAACCCCATGAATTCCCAGAATTATACTGTTATTATTTATCCCTATTTTTATTCATTTCAAACTTTCAGAAAGACCTTTTATTCCCATAAGGTGAAGCCTGATCAAAGCAAGTGTATTAGTCAGTTTTGCATCAATGTGATAAACATATCTGATAAATCAACTTAAAGGAGGAAGGGCTTATTTGGGGGTCACAGTTTCAAAAGTTTCAGTTTATGGTCACTTGGCCCTGCTGCTTTTGGGCCTGAGGCCACACATCATAAATGAAGCACATGTAGAAGAAATTATTCACTCATGGAGGCCAGGAAGTAAAAAAAAGAAGAAGAAGAAGAAGAAGAGAGAGAGAGAGAGAGAAATCAGCATCCCAAAATCTGCTTCATATCCCAGTGAACAGACTTCCTTCTACCAGATCCCATCTTCCAAAGGTTCTCTGCCCCACAGGCTGGCTAATAAGCCTTTAATTCATGGGCCTTCAGGGATCAGCCCAGATACAAACCTCAGCAGTAATGAAGGTATGAAATGAGAAAATATAAACAAACGTTAAGAAGAGAGAAAGCTGCAAAATAGGCAGAAAGAGTAGATAAGAAGGGAGACAAGAATGAGTGGATAATCAGAGGCACCTGTTGCCAACATCGCTGAAGGTAAACCAGGAAACAATAAGTCAGTGAGAAAAGCCATGTGGAACCAACTGAACAGGAATGTAACCTTGGATTAGAGACTCCCATGTCAGACTTGGGTTTCTATCTTATCAGGAGAATACTTTGTAGAACCACAGAATTTGTGATTAGGAACTTCCTAAGCCCCATCCACATACCTGCCTGATGCAGAATCTTCCTAAATTCCCTGAAATGTTTTTGTCTGAAACTGGAAATCAGGCATCATGGCATCATTAAACTGATGACATTCCATAGGAGTCAGCCCAGTGATGCCACCAGCCCAGTGCCTTCTGGGGGAGGTGGGTGAATCCCAAGAAAATGCAGCAGCAGTGTGTGAGTGCATTTCCTTTCACCCAGGGGGAGTTCTTAGCAAAATTATGGACCTGGAATTTTAATGATTGACTTGGGAAATAGAAGCCAGGCATGGTCAAAAAGGAGAGGACTAATAAAGAGAAGTAGAAAGTTTAGCAACAAAATTCACTGGAAAGTGAAAATACAAGACTGTTTTAATGGGAAACTATTAGGGCAAGAGGTGCTCCCATTACAGAGAAAAAAACTTAAAAGTGTTGTCAGTGAACTCCAGAGATCCACCCTTGGCCACCCACTCCTTTCCCCACACATTCCCTGCTGACTCTTCTCCATCTAGCATCAAACTAAGCTCAACCCTCATTAGCACCAACAAGGACAGGGAGACTAACTGTCATTTCACAAATCAATTCACAAATCCACAAAGGGAGAAAGACCTCTCATCTTGGGGTTTCGTCTCCTGCGACAATGATGATGAGTGAGAAAGGTACAACAGCGTTACACAAAAGCTTTGAGTTTATTTTTACTGATATCCAGTCAGCAAGAGACAGGAAGATAACAGTACACTCGAGAAGTCCAAAGCTCAGTACCCTGCCTTTTGTTGACAGGCCTAAAGCCAAAACCTCTGTGATCTCCCTCTCCATCTCACAACATTCCCAATAAATCCCTCTCCAGACCCTGCTCCAAGATGGTGCCAGCTGGACCAAATGCTGTCCTGTCCTAATTATTTTTCACTTTCTTGACACTTACCTTACCTTTAAAAAGATATGATAGTGAGAGAAGTTATCTCTAACCCTGCTAACTAGGAACCTGGCCATGTCACCTACTCTATATAGAGACCTCTGTCCTATCTGACCCTATCTCCACTATGATCATCACTTCTTTCACCCTTAAGATCACACATTCTTCCACTTCTTCCTCATCTTGATAAACAACGTCAAAGATTTCAAGTACTAAGGTCTACAAGATCATCTCTCTCCTTTGTACAAAGCCTCTTATAAAATACAGCCAGTAACATTTGTAGACCCACATGCTACTTTTGCTTCTATTCTAATATAACCAATTTCCTTCTTTTCTTTATCAGACTCCATCATTCTCCCTGAGCAATCTCATCCAAGCAAGTTTCACCACTGTCTTTAGATGGATGACTTCCAAGTCTATATCTGCAGCACAGATCTTTCTTCTAAATGCCAGCCCATATTTTCAGCTATTTATCTGACATGTCCCAGAGCCACCTTGCTTCACTCAGATTCCCCAAGAAGTAGATTCTGAGCTGGAGATTTGGATGTGGGTGGTTTATCGGAGATGCTCTTAAGAACAGCATCTGTGAGGGTGTGAAGACTTCAGATGGAGCCAATGGAGAGGTTAAACTGTGATGCAGTCACAGCAAAGGCCCAATCAATCCCACAGGGAGCAAGGATGACCCCTCAAATCTGTCCCAAATTGGGTAATAGTACGCAGGCTTTGTAACCCTAGATTCCAGTCTTTAGCTTTAGGCTGCCCCAAGGAAGGGCATAACTTTAAGTGAGGCAGCTGCCTTCAACCTGTGGCAATTCCCCAGGGAGCAACTCCTTTGAGAGCCATTGCAGCCAACCTCCCCAGCAGGGGAAACTGAGTAGCTAGCAGCCTTACCTCCTCCTGATGACCAGAGGCCATTGCTCCTGCCAGGATGGTGACTAGGTCATTGCTAACTTAGTTCAAGTGGCTGAGCTAACTAAATGGCAGCCATGGTGTGAAGGATAACAGAGATTTCTGTATCCTGATGGAAGCATGCCATTCTGGGGCCCACGACTTCCAACCCCCTAAAGTCCAGGGTTGCAGGAACAAGATGCATAGATTCCCCTACATGGACCACTG
This sequence comes from Aplodontia rufa, assembly GCA_004027875.1. Classification (NCBI taxonomy): domain Eukaryota; kingdom Metazoa; phylum Chordata; class Mammalia; order Rodentia; family Aplodontiidae; genus Aplodontia; species Aplodontia rufa. The sequence goes on from PVKS010007359.1 coordinate 17,877, forward strand.
GGCATGATGAGAACAGGGGCCAGTCACCTTCTACTTCTACCTCTTGGTTTTCAGACCCAGGTATTCTAATACTAGGGACACAGCACCATACACTGATTGCTGATTTAGGATACATATTTCATCCTGGAACATAATGTCCAAGGAGCAAGCTGTTATCTCTAAGCTGGTGCTAACACCATGCTTTTGAAAGACCTTTCCATCTCTTTGCCTGCACCTAGTAGGTGGCATGGTATGTTAGGACCAGAGGTACAGCACATGGATCCCCATAGTCATGGGTTGCTGCTACAATTGCTTTGCTATAAAATAGGTCTGGGTGGTACATCACAACAACACACTCAAAACTGAAATCATTCTATCCCCATTCCCAACCCACTCCAAATATAGTTTTTTCTATCATGTAATAGGTGTACTGCTGTGCTGCTCAGATGGAATTTGCCCAGGGAGACAGTGCCACTACTTGAGGTAGCCCTGGAACTGCATCTCCCTGGTACACAATTCTATCACCCCAGAAAATGCACACCCAAAGCATCCTTCTGGATCAGCAATGCTACTCCAAGATTAGTACTTTTTAATAACATTGCCATCTAGAAATAGCAAATATGTTATGCAGAAAAAGAAATACAATGAATTTGTAGAATAAACAGACATCTCCACCACCACCTCCACCCCTAACCCCAGCCTCTTCTCTGAATGATCATGGTATCCTCCCAACTTCCAATGATCCTGCCCTCACCCATTCTCTGAGAATTTGGGGCATTTCAGTCCAAATGTCTCATAGACACATACACACCCTATCCATTCTTTCCCCTCAAACAACCAAGGTAACATTTTTGCAAAGCAAATCCCACCCTTGCCACCAGCCCCTTATTTAACATGACCTGGGAGGCAGGCTATGGCCTGGTCCCAGCCTTGCTCTCTGGCTTTGTCTAAAATCAGGCACTCCCTTGCTCCCTCCCTCTCTTCCTCCCCTCACAGCTCCATTTCCCTTTACTCTGCCCCTGCACCCTCATGCCACAGAGCCTTTCCTTATGCCTTTCCTCTCCATTTGGACCTCTTGCCCCCTTTTCTTCACCTGGCAAACATCTCCTCATCTGCCACTTCTGAAAAGAAGGCTTCCTGACCCTGCCTCCGTGAACTAGGTCAAAACCAACATTATACAGTTTCAGAGCTCCTCATAGCCTCCATCCACTGCTTCTCAGAAGCACAGATTAATGTTTATTTAGGTGATTGTTTGGCTAATGTTCCTCTCCCATGTGAGATGAGGGGCTCCATGAGGATATCAACGGTGTGCAGCTGTGCTTACCATGATAGCTCCACTGCTAGTAGGGTCCTGATACAGGAAAGAGGGAAGGATGAAAAGGAAGGAGAGAGGGTGGGATTCTGCCTTGGGGGAGTCTGTGATCTACTTCATGTCCCTCAAATCCTCCTTCCACCCTCCTTTTCCTATTTATCCAAAACCAGACCCTCAGTGAATGCCCTCAGAGGAGTAAGTGACTGGTTTATCATCAACCCCTGGGAGGTTTGCCTGTGTTTACTCATATCTTCTCCATTTTCCTGGGAAAGTAATAAATGCCTTAAGACATCGCTTAAAAATCATAGTTTTACAGTCAAACAAGCCCGGGTCTGAACACTGGTACTGCTACTTCAGATCTAAGAATTTGGGCTTTTTAATTTATTTATAACTGCAGTTTCCTCATCTGTAAAATAAAAATCATAGTTGTAACTCATTATTAAAGGGATGTTGAAAGAATTAAATAAGATATATGTGCAATACACTTTCAAAATGCTATGTATAGAATAGACAAATAAATAGTATCTATGATTAGAATTAACTTAACAAAAACATGGTCCTATTTGGGGTCTGGCTACATTTGAGCATCATTTTTTACCTGCTTTGGTTATATTCTGATGGCAAACTCTGTGGGCACTTGTCCCAGATCATCTCAGATTCCTTTCATTTAACCAAGGCCTCTCTCCTGGCTTCTGTGTTTTTTGGTCTCACCAAAAGGCACCTATACCTCTCTTAGAAAGAGGCTGCAGACACTGGAGCTGGAAATTTCTGGGAGTCCCTTTACCAAAGGGTTATTAATAAAGGAATGTGAAAGCCCAGCAGTTTTGCTTCTGCTGGGGCAAACTCTGAGGCATAATTTATACTCCAGAGTTCCCTTGCAGAATTAAGCTGAGGAGGACACGCTGCTGAAACGTCACCCTTCCTCTCCATCACTTCTTGGTTTCTGCCGGGACCACTTCCTTAATAAATCCCCTGCGTGCAGACCCCTTACTCAAGGTCTGCTTCTGGGAAATGCATGCCAGGACAGAACTTGTCCTCATGGGAACTTGGAGGAAGAATGAGAGTCCTCATCAAAGGTCCAGTTCAAAGGCCTGCAGAAAAGGCAGAGTACATGCTGCTGGATGAGATGGGGTCCTGGGCTCAGCTCCTCCAAGTTTAAGATGCTGGTTCTTCAAAGGTAAAAATGACTCAGGATCAAAGCACGCCCTTTTGGGGTCATCCCATTTGAAATTTTAGAAGTAGATACTCTTACCCTTTCAACTTACTTTTCTGAACTGCAGGCTCTTCCATCTGTGAGGCTTTTAAGCTAACAAGTCTCTCTGGGAGTTCATGAGAATGCCTGGAAGTCTATCTTAGCCAAAGTATTTTTTAAATAAGTATGTGTTCCTTCTACAATATAACTTCTCCGGTTGAGCTGACCATTATCAAAACCGCTGCCACAAACCCTGGTCAGCATATGGGTGGCTGGAGCACAGAGGCAGCTGTGTCATTTGAAAGTCACAGGCATGTGCCATGAGGGGTCTCTACCATCAAGAGGACCATGACCATCAAGGGAACCATTCTTTCTTCCCCTTGTCTGGTCAAATTCAACAAACGCTTGTTGAATACCCTGTATGCACCCAGAGCTCTCCTGTCTGCAATGGTGAAACTGGCACCGTCTTTGCAACATGGATTTACAGACACAGATAGCCAAATAAGACAGCACACGCTTACCCACTACTCTACATGCCAGATGGACAAAAGAGCGTAAATGCTGGGAGGATACATAGAGGGAATCTGACCCGTGAGGGTGGAGTAAAAGAGGCACTCCTGAGAAAGCAAAGAGAAGAGGGGCGGGAAGAAAGGAGGTCAAGGAGCATAGCTTAAGGAAACGTGCACAGAGATTCAGAGACAGCATGACACAATAAAGAAATACAGGAAAGCCAGCAGGGCTGGAGCACAGAACCGAGTGAATATGGCAGGAAATGGCAAAGGAACTGATGTGAAGCCAGATCACGTGGGACTCAAGACCACCAAGTGCTGTCCCTGCTGCCTTCTCCCCCAGACTGGACCCTGTGAACCCTGCTATGCATAGTTCACCCCTCCCCGGCAGTGATTCCAGGATCTGAAACCCAGTTCTTCCCACCTGGACCCATTCTAGTTCCATTCACATCCAGTTTGGGCATTATCTAGACTATCTTGTTATGAATTGATATAAAGTACACGGTTCCGATCATAAAATGCAAGGACAGAGGTGAGCATAAGAAGTAGCAGTCAAACCACAGGCAACCACCGTCCAACGACAGCACTTTGCAATCCAGGTTGTGAAGCTGGAGTCATGTCCCTCCTTTTCTAGCGGAAATCACATAAATGCTCCTACAGACACTTCTGCTTTGCAGGCACTCTAAGAACACCACTTGCTGGAGACCTCCAAGCACCTGGAATTTTTTTTTTTAATGCTATGAGTAACATTCAGAAGTAAGGCCAAAACACTGCAGCTTTACCAATAATAACCAAAAGAAATGTGAAGGACACTCTCTTTACAGTGAGTGACGTATGCACTGAGGAAGAAAGTTCAAGGGAAAGAGCCTTTGAGACAATCCTTCAGAGATGAAAGGGAACCTAGGAAAGGAACAGACCTTGAGATTCAGAGCTCTTAAAAGTGAGTATTATCTTTCCCTTTCATCGCTTTTAAATTTTCACATCATGTTTCAGGGACAGGGACACTAATGGGTACAGCGAAGCAAGTTACCAAAATGGAAACCACGCAGCTTCTGTTTCCAGGGTCACTTCCTTCCCCCACTCATGGGTCACGAAAGCTGACCATGAGCCCTTCTGCCCTTGAATCCCAACAGCATGCCCAGTCTGATCAGACTACCGTGTGGGGGAAGGTAACCATCAATGAAATCTTTCATACAAAGTTAAGTGTGCTCAAGAAATGGAAAAGAAAAGACACACACACACACACACACACACACACACAAAAGCCTGTATGAAGATGCCGCTTCCTTAAATTTGAGCAAAGAAATAAAATAAAATTAAGGTTAAAATTAAGGTGAAGTTAGTCAGATGTAGTGGTGCACACCTGTAATCCCAGGAACTCGGGAGGCTAAGGCAGGATGATCACCAATTTGAAGCAAGCCTCAGCAACTTAGTGAGTCCCTAAGCAACTTAGTGATAGCCTGTTGCAAAATGAAAAAATAAAGAAGTTTTGGGGATGTGGCTCAGTGGTTAAGTGACCCTGGGTTCAACCCCTGGTACCAAATATAAAGGTGAAGCTTCATTCAATTCCCAAAATAAAGACTATTCATTTTAGGTTCCTAGAGGCTAACTTATATTTCAAACCAAAGTTGCTCATTTTCTTCTATCAAAAAAGAAGAAAAGAAGGAGAAGAAGAAGAAGGAGAAGAAGAAGAAGAAGAAGAAGAAGAAGAAGAAGAAGAAGAAGAAGAAGAAGAAGAAGAAGAAGAAAAAGAAGAAGAAGAAGAAGAGAAGGAGGAGGAGGAGGAGGAGGAGGAGGAGGAAAAGGAGGAGGAGGAACAGGAACCCCAGCAACTCAGAAGGCTAAGACAGGAGGATCACAAGTTCGAGGCTAGCCTGAGCAACTTAGCAAGACCCTAAGCAACTTAGTGAGACCCTGTTTCAAAATGAAAAATAAAAAGGACTGGGGTGTGGCTCAGCAATTCAATCCCCAGTACAAAAAATAAAAATAATAAACGAAGATGAACCTCAAATATTCTTATCTCATAACGTTTCATGAAGTACATCCCATGGTGACACATGCATACTGCAGCTCCTCCTCAACCTTCACAAAAGAGATAATCCAGCTGACACGTCCCATAGCAGCCTACGCTGTCACCTAGCTCCAAAGTCATGGGCAAACCATTCCAGAAGTTTCCCCCAGAAGATCCACAGTCACATTCCAGAGGGCTCTGTTTAGATAGCTAGATCACTTCTCCACATTGACACTTGCCATCTCACTAAGCCGAGGAAACAGAGTCATGGTGGACTGTGGGGTTCTGGGAGCACCCATCAAAACATGGTAGCACATGTCTGAGTTTAAGGGAAACCAAGCACCAGGTCCAACATAAACTTCATAAATTTCTCCATACTCTTTACGAATGATGAAGTTTTATGCTCCCAGGGAAGATAAGTGTAGGAGAATCTTAGGTCTCCTCAACCTGACAATGAAGAAACTAATAGAAGAGGACAGCAATGCTGGGAGATGCCAGTCAGTACATGCTCAGGTGACCAATAGTTTAAAATGAAGTGTAACAAAAGGAAACAGAACCCTGCTTAGCTGGAACAAGCTTCTGAGTGCCAATTTAACCTTGTGGAGTTCACACAGGGACATTAAGGGCCAGCCTCCGAAGCATCACACCAATAAGAACAATTCCATTGACCAAGTGCCATTACACACCAGATGCTCTTTAAAACACTATTTGTGTGTTGTTGTTTAACTCTCACAATAAATCCACAGGGTAGTTTTGTCCAGTATTCCCATAAACCAACTAAAGAAACCAGTCTCAAAGAGGTCAAATAAATTGTTCAGGGTCACACAACAAGAATTAGCAGAGTCTGGACTACCTATCCCCAAAGTTCATGCTTTTTATCTCTGCTCATCAGTCCTTCAAGGACAAGGACTGTGTATTCATCTCTCTAGTCCAGTCACCACCACAAAATCTCAGTAAATAGCATTGAACTGAAATGACCCGAACTAAGTGGGCTCAGGTTCAGATCAATGAGTTTGCAATTGTCACCTGCTGGCTTGTGAAAATGAGCAAGGGAGGAGAGGACAGAAGCACCCTCTATTTGAACAGTGACTAGGTCTACGCCAAGTGATCCAAGACTCCTTGGCAGAACAGAAAAAAGGCTCCCAGGGTGGGACCATTTCCCTGCTACCACATCTATAGAGAGGCACTCCTGAAAGCTAGGACAAAAATTGAAAATGAAGGAAAAATAAGAGTCCTTCTGGGAGGACATTTATCCCCACTGCAGGGTTGTCTAAGTCCATAGACAAGGTAACCGAACTAAGGAGGGATGTGCCTTGGGGGGCCATAACTCCATTCATGACCACTTACTGCCACAGTTACTCTTCTGGTAGATGCAGAGAGTCAATAGCACAGAGAGGACCCCCAAAGACCAAGAAAGACACAGCAGTGGTGACAGAGGCTCCAGCCTAGGAAGAACCCAACAGACACCGGACAGAGGAGCAAACAAGACTTTAGACCTCAAAACCACCAAGAGGATGATTATCAAAATTCTTCTGGCTTATAGGAGGAATCTGGGGCTAGGGTGCTAGATGGGGATGGGGGCCTAAACTGGTGGTACTTTTAGAAAAATGAGAGACATGAAAACAGCCTGAACTCACCAGGCCAGTGGGAAAGATGTGATAGAGAAACCCATTCTTGGGGAGCCTTCTTCACAGCCCCTGCACCTTACAGGGTTCCCACACCTGCTAAACATACTATCGCCTGGGCACTTATTAGAAAAATACGCATTCCTGGGCCTCACTCTGCCCTTACTGAATCTGAGTCTCCAGGGGCCTGGGCATGTGTGTTTAGTAGGGACCATGGGTTCTTTCAGGAGCAGACAAGCCTGGTAAACACAACTATACTCCATGCAATGGCCTTTCTGACACGAGAGACACACCAGTGTGACAATTTTGAAAGCCATTTCTGAGCTCAAATGAATCTTTAGTGGTTTCCTATTTTTAAGAAAACCACTAATTTTTATTTTTAAAAATTAAAATAAAATACAATGGGAAAATCATTTTTGAGAGAAGAGGGCTTAAATTAAAACAGACCACTTAGCAATTATTTTCAAAAGCCAGATGATTTTGAATAAAGCCGCCAGCGCAGCAGAAGCTAGAGGCTTGTTCCCCTGCTGCAAATGAGCTAATAAATGTGCTAATGGAGAGGACTTGTTTAGAATTCAAATAAAGGTAGTAGAATAAGCTCACTCTGGACGTGGCTCTGGTTTTAGAGACTCTGTTTCCTTGGGATCTGCAAACCCGAAATTAGTGAATGTGAGCACATCCTCAGAGTGACTGGCTCAGAAAGGCCTTGACCCCAGCCCACCCGGCAGAAGATGCACTTCCCAGGCCCTGGCTGGGTGGTGGCCATGAGACTCTTATTTTCATTTTTAGTAGCTGGTCTGCAGGAGACTGAATGAGGAGAGATCAAGAACATGGGCTTGAAAACAGAATGACCTTGTGGTTTCAAGTCCTACTTCCCTGAATGTGTCCTTGGACAAGTAATGTAAACTCCCTTGGTCTTAATTTTATCACCTGTAAAACAGAGTATTTTACTCTTCAGGTTTTCATGTAGGACACGAATAAGCTGCCACCGCATTCGCACATAGTCAATGCCCCCTGAGAATTAGCCGCTTTTATTACTATTTGAATTGTGAAGATTTAATGTTATTCAGCTTTTTAATTAGCACTGGCCTTGCCTGGTCACTCACTGCTAAAATATTTTCTATTTCTGGTTTCCAAATTTGCTTGCTGTCAATCTAACATCTGAATTTTCACCTGAAGCAAGCAGCAACATCTACCTCAGTATCACAGCCTCTTCAAAAAACCCATTTCCAGACAATAAGTTGCTCGAAATTGTCTTCACAATAAATAAGTGCCCCTTTAGGGAAATGGCCTGAATTGTCCTGTCTCTTCACCAGATCTATACATTAGATCTTACAGATGTATGCAGTGTTTTCCTGAGATGAGGGTCTCTCATTCTCCATTTAGCCGAGTCTTTTCCTTTAAACCTCCAGTGTCAGATCCTCCTCCCCAAAGAACCCAACCTCTGCTAGAGTCGTATTTTACTAATGGCCTTAATTCAGCATTCATTTATGCATTCAACAAAGATGTACCACCTACTTAATCTCATTCTTATCTACAGCCCCATGTAGATAAGATAGCTCAGATGCTAGGACAGCTTTTTTGGGCTCTCAAGTTCATCACGTGCCCTTAAGTAAGTTACTTTGTCTCTGATCCTATCAAGCTTAAAGACCCAAAGCAACTTAAATCCATTTAGTCTGGGACTTAGTTACTCTCTGTCCCCTGCCTCAGGATTCCCATGGAAGAGGCCTCCTGGATATCCCAGCAGAGGAAAGTAGGGACCCACAGACTTGCGTGCTCCCAGAACCATTTCTGCATCTTCCCAGCGAAGTCTTATGTTGCATTCTACCTTTTTTTTTTTTAAGAGAGAGGGACAGTGAGAGAGACAGAGAAAGAGAGAAACAACTTTATTTAGTTTTTCACATGGCCTTAGTTGCTCCAACACTTAGTTGTACGTGGTGCTAGGGTTTGAACCCAGGTCCTCATGCTTGCCAGGCAAGCGCCAAAACCGCTGAGCCACCCCTCAGCCCTGTTGCATTCTACTTTATGTCAAAATTCAAAACCATCCTGATAAACTTATCCACCCTCTTATCTCATTCTATAGCCTCTCCTTCCCCACAGTGAAAGTCAAATGAAAACATATTAAGTCCAACCTGACTCCAGTCCACATCACTTTCAGCATTCCCTGAAGAGCCATGAACTCAGTAGTTGGCTAGCTACCAAAGATAAGAAATATGCAAAAGTAAAAAGACCAATATCTGTCGGAAATAGACTGAAATTTCTTTGCCCATCTGATTTGTTTTAGTTTTCACCCAGATGATTTGGCATCGTGGAGATACAATATTTTATTCTATTTATATGCTCTGCCTTCAAAAGCAATTTATAAAGCATAAAACAAAAATTGTAAAAAAAAAAAAAAAAAAGAAATGCATAAGGCTCGGGTAATTGGAGTTCCTTAAGCCTTATTTGTGACCTAGATTTAACATCATAAATTCTATTTTAGTCTAACATTTGAATCTTCCATCAACTTTTCTAGGTCCCTAAAAAACAATAGTTCCTCCATCTTTCCTTTTTCTTACACAAATATTGTCCAATGAAGGTTTGAGTTGGGCATCATTAATTACAAAGTTGCCTAAGCTATATACCCTGGTTGGAAACCAAGACAGCAAGGTCAGCCTCTTCAGAACACTGACCTGCTGCCCCGGGAGGCACCCTGTACTCGTGACCCTGCCCTCACCTCGCCCCTGGGAGCCCCTGGTCCGAGGCAGAGAGACAGGTGTGGGTGGCTGTCTACAAAGTGGGCACCTTGGCACCGTGGCTGGAGAAGCAAAGTACAGGCTGCACTTGAGGTGGGTGAAAAGCATCTTTGGACTTCGTGGGCAGCACATTTCACTTTCCTAAAGTATTATTCAGATGTTCTCAGACTGCCAGAGAGGCATCTGATTCCCACCCTAACCTGCCCAAAAAGGCAGTGATAAGAAAGTCCAGCACTTAGTGTAGGTACAAAAAAATGCAAAAAGGTCACAGGAAGGTTACAGTTCTTCAACCTGCTGCTGATTTTCTTGCTCAAGGAACATGAAATTCCATTCCTACCTCTATGCGTGCTGTGCTGCAGACTCCTGCTTCTACCCGTAGAGCTGTCTTGCTGCTTTGAAGCCTTTCTCTGCTGCTCTTGGTTTAAAATCTTGTGGTAAAGGTAAGGGAGGAGACATACTATACCCCTGATAGAAATAACTATGTGGGGAATAGGAAAAAGGACGCTTGGTGATTTTTCTAGAACCTAAATGAATACTTGATGCTGAGAGCAGGATGACTATCCTTACAGCTCAATCCCAATTAATACACTCTTGTCCTGCCTAGTTGTAAAATTTATAATGTGATTTTAAAGCTATGAACGAGGTCCATTGTCTGTCTCGAAATTTAATAACTGGGCTCCACAAGCAAAAACAGCAAGAAAGAAAGGTAACAAAAACCAATAAAGAGCAATCGCCCTACAGTTAGAATCTGGACTTTTTTACCAGTTCTCTGTGGTTGGCAACAATGCCACTAAGACAGCTTATTTTTTTTTTTGTACCCTTTTACATATTTTTCCAGAACATCTCCCTGAACCAAGAATTAGTTCCTATATCTGGTGAAAGGACATCTGAGTCATTTGAAACTCTTCCACTTACTATTTACATAAAATAGGCCCAGTTGTCTCCGGGAGGGAGAAGAGATGGGTTGTGAGAAACCCGAATTTGTTTCCGTACTGCTCTTGGACAACATCCTCTTCTCTCCCTTAGTTTTTCTTGTACATGTCTCTCCCTGACCCTTCAGCTTGCCATTTCCACACCCAAAGGACAGAGTCCCTTACAACAGATGGACATTCCTCAAGGAGGATAAGCCAGGCCTTGTGAAGGTGGACAGCCACAACCCTGTTCTTCAGACAGCAAGGCCGCCCGTGCTCGCTCCTCACCTGGACCACCACAGAGGGGAGTGGGCTGCAAGATGGATACACGGAACATAAGAAGCTACTTTCATCCAAAGGAGAGTGATCTCGAGTGTTCAGAATCATCCAGTGTTCGGTACTGCTTTTCTGACCCTTTTCTCTGAGCAGCAAATAAATTCTGTCAAGGGAAATAAGATTGGCTCAGGAGCAAAGAGACAGTTACACTTTCCAGTGAGGATGCCCTGGTGTTAAGTACATATATGCTCAATCCCAGGATCAGCAGAGAGTTGGAAAAGAGTTATTGCAAGTTTGTAGACAAATATGGGGAACATATGAATCCTAATATAAATGACAAGAACCACTTCCTAGAGGTCTTCAGGGGAAAGTATTTTTTCTTCTCAAATATTATCAAGTGGAGAATACTTGAAGCCAAACCAAACAGCACTGAGATGCTTCCCAGAGGTTTTTATGGGGAAATCTTTTTCTCCTGATATATTGTCAGATGGAAAATCCAATGGCCACATAGACAGTACATGGCTGCTTACAACAATTCAGTTTCCCAGGGACAGGCTTTGCAGACCTTGATGTGCTGCTTTGGCAGACTAAGGTATAGTTTTTGAGGAGAAAGAAGATCGAAAAGTTAAGAAAGACACTTATACAAATGATGCTTTTCCTCTTTACTGTCTTTTGAAAGAAATAAGTTCAAAAGTATATAAATTTCCCCTTCGTAACCAGAGATTCTGGAGAAACAATACCATGGACCAGCTCAGAGTATTGCCTCCCTAGGCAGAATAGGGTTCCATGTCCTCTTCTTAGCAGGGGGACTGGAGCCTCAGTTTCCTCTTCAGGCAAATTAAGCTGAATTATACTATTGTAAAATATAAGGTTAAAATAGGTAAAAGACTCAGCCTAGGTCTGTCACATAGTAAATTCTTAATAATACTAATAGTAATTGTTCTTTTTATTAATAAATGAATGATAAAGATTCTAGACATCTTGATACGTTCATGAACATTAGTTCATGTGACACTGATTAATAAATTCATGGATCTAAGAATTTCCAAGACAATCTCAATTTCAAATATCTTTTGGTTATGAATCCAAATTATTGTTTTAGTAACTGGGTATTTATTGATAGATACTGCAGATTATTCATAATAGAGGGAGGGAGGAAAGAATTGAAGAATATAGTATCTATTGAACAGGGTAGTTCCCCAAACTGAGATTTCTGAACCCTTAGAGATTAATAGAAGCAATTCTTTTTTTTTTTTTTTAAGAGAGAGGGACAGTGAGAGAGAGAGAGAGAATCAATTTTATTCAGCCCTTCACTTGGCTTTCCCTTCTTTGAGACTTTGCCGTGTATTGGTTCTGGGGCTCAAACTCACATACTTGTGCATGCTAGGCAAGCACAGTAACTGCTGAGCTGCTGCTCCAGCTTCTAGAAGCAATTCTTTTTACACACCAAAATTCTTAATAGACATACTACCAATTACACAGCTGCAAAGATGCTAAAATATAACCAGCAGATTAGACAAATACATTAATACATTTTACTATTTAGCTACATACTCAGCTGGAGATATATGAATAAATTGAAAATGAAATCAATTATTTCATATGCATAGCTTGCCATTAGGTTCTGATGTTAAAAAAAAATAATAAAAAGGGTGAGAAAAAACTTGGGAACCAACATTGCAGTTCAAGTTCTCCTACGGCTTCAGGGGACTCCACACCAATGCTAGCAGTTACCTAGGAATATTTTAGTTTATCAGAAACTTCGCCATTTGGGTTTTTGATCCAAAGAACAAAGGAAATGCCACTCCCATAAATTCTCCCCAGGCTTCTCTTACCTCAAAAATCAGCAATTGCCTTTTTTTTAAACCATAAATAGATAGGAAGTGACATTTTCAGAGAACTCACTCAATACGATCACATTTTTAAAGTAAATAGGAAACATAAAAGCATGGGTTTTAACTGAGGGTGCTGGCCTGCGTGTAAATAAATAGCACAATTGATGAGGCTTGAATGGGATGTGGGGTTCTCACAGCTCCTGCTCAGTGAGCCCCGACTCACCTCCCTGCTTTCATCTCCAGGCCTCCCTATGATCAAACCTCACACCTTTGTTGTCTAGATTTGGGAGGACTCTGTGGTCATGCAGTACCTCTGCGGGACATATCTGGCCATCGTTGGGGGCAGCAGGCTCCAACTCAGGCTCATTGATGCCTACCTGTTCCATCTAGCACAGCTCCAACACGTGACTTGCAAAAAGGAAAACCAAGGTTCTCCCTAACTATGTGAGTTTTCAGGTTTACCCTCATTGTCTGCTCCTAATTGAAGAGTATCAACAACTTGGAGCACAATAGAATCAAAGGTGTAAGATTTAAAAACCAGAATTTCTATATCCCAAGTCAATGATTTAAGGGCTGGGAAGGGCACATGCTTGCACACATAAGGAATTCCATCCCCTGGTACTTCCACAGGTTAGGTTTGCATGTGGGTGAAATAGGTGACATTGTTCACCCCAGAAGGGAGAAGCTGGATGACGTTACAATTTGCATATGAAGTTTTCCCCAAAAGTTCCTGTATTGATGCAGGAATACTTGGAGGTTAAATGCCTGGATTATAAGGACTGTAACCTAATTAGTTCATCCTAGTTTGACTGGACTGCCTTGGTAGTAAATGTAGGCTGGTGGAGCGTGGCTGGAGGAGGTGGGTCTCTAGGAGCATGTGACCCCTGTCCTCTTTACTCTCTCTGCTTCCTGACTCTCCCAGGGGCTGAGCAACTTTCTCCTGTTGGGTCCTCCTGCCTTGCTGTGCTGTCTCATCTTGAGCCCAGAGCAATGGAGTTGGCCACCTATGAACTGAGACCTCTGAAACCATGAGCCCCAAATAAACTTTCCCTCCTCTAAGTTGTTCCTGTTGGGCATCTTGGTCACAAGAGATACAAAATCTGACTACAACAGATGGGAAGCCAAGAAGGAGAGGGATGATGGCCTTCTTGAGTCCTCCCTCCACTATGTGGCTTCTTTATTTTAAAGTTTATCTTGGAATTCTCTGAATATTCCTGTTTTTCCCCTTAAGTAGAGCAAAATATGTCTGGAATTGAAAATATTGTGTTATTATCATTAGAAGTAAAACAGAAAACAGTGAATATTAAATAATGTACCTCCACACGAGCTAAATGGTGTTTTTCTTGCTACCTTTAAGGTGTTCCATGCTCAGACTGCATACATTCACCCACTTAGAATATGTACCTGCAATATTACTAAGATGTGCTCAGAATATTTCCACTCACCACAAATAAAAATATACTTTACCACCTTTAGGAAAATAGGGCCCACCCTCCTGGAGTAGGACAGGCACTGTAAATATTATTTTCTCACATGTGAAGTGTTTTAGATGTGAACTGTTCCCCCATAAGCTCCTATGCTGATACCAAATGTTACATTTACAATATTAATCGTAAATGTAAACTTTATTTATAAAGAATATTTGACCTTGAAACCAAAAATTATATTGATGTCTATCCTTTATTAAACAAATGTACTAGAAGATACCATTCATTAACTACCTATTTGATTCCAGGCCCAACAGTAAGCCCTTTTCATGTAACTTTGACAATAACCCGTGAGCTAAATGTTATATGTAATATGAACTGTAATATGAGACTCGAAGGCTCACAGACATTGTGCATCATGCCCCAGGTCATAGTCATTGACAAAGCTGGAACTCAAGCCCAAGTCTCAGACTCCAAACTTAGGCCCATAATCACCTCCCTAGACGTAGCCACTATGAAACAGACTGTCAGGCCCAGGGCTGACTAGACTGTAGGGGCTGGGACCTAGGACACTGCTGGGCCAACCACAACACAGTTCATGGGTACACACTGCCATATTTTTCTCTGTCTTCACTGATTTAGCAGCCTTCATTGACTATAGTCCCCAGCTGTGAACTGTCTCCAATCTCTGCTTCTAACCTCAGTTCCTTCCCCACCCCCCTTTGGTCTACTATTATGCTAAATTCTACCATCTAATTAGCCCAATCAGCCCTTCCACAGTAGTTCTGTTGGTCAGTTTGGCACCCCATCTTGTAAACTGAGTGCCTGAAACAATTGGTATGCAAGAAATGTTAATGCAGTTTTCATATTAAAGATGTATGAGTGTGTTAAACACAGACGCATACACATTAAAAATCTTAAAAAAGAAATAGCACAACTAATAGGAGATGACCTTCGACCAGCGTGAGCAGACAACAAGGAAACCCTTTGCTTCCTTCAGAGACCTCTGTTCACTGTCAGGAGGAAAGATCAAAGCCAATTCCACACAGCCCGCCAGACCTTGTGGGCTTTTCCCAGGCCTCGCTTGCCACCTACTGGCAAGAAGCAGGAGCTAGAATCCTGGAGCAAGGATGCAGGAAAAGAATGACAGGAATTGAACCAGACAACTGCCAAGGCCTAGGTCGGCTGGACACCTACAGAAAGTTTGGGAGCAAAGTTGGTTCTCACCCCTGAGTCACTGTCCGTGTCTGTACCTTCTTAAAGAAGCAGTGGAAACAAACCAATAGTTTTTATGCCATTCATGGATGAAAACTTTCCACTAAGACACCGTAGGATGAATGAGTTCCACAATGCGCAGCAGGGTGACTGTGGTTAACAACACTGTATTATACTCTTGAAATCTACCGAGAGTACTTCTCAAGCATTCTCGCTGTGGAGGGAGGGGAGAAACTATGTGAGTTTATGGGTATGTTCATTAGCTTGATTGTGGTAAGCTTTTCACAGTGTATATTTAATGCGTGTGCATCAAATATCACACTGTTCACCTTGAATGGATACAATTTGTATTGGTCAATCATACCTCAACAAAGCTGTAAAAATAAAAAGAAAGCTTTTTGTTAAGAAAGAAAAGAAACTCCACAAAAAGGAAAAGTATCAGAGCAATTTTTAACGTCTCAGACAAATTCCTAAAGACAGACAAGGAAGAGTGTCACAACTCAGTCTTTCAGCTGATATCAAGGACACAGGAGCCCACAGTGCCACCACTGGCTGAGAAAAAGCATTACAGTACAGCAGCTCACTGCTCTTCCCCAGAACTTGAACCTGTGGGCCCAACTGGATGGATGCTAAAACATGCAAAAGCCCAAACTAAACCCCAATATTAACATCTTTACTAATCGTCTATTGAAAGTTTTCTGAAAGCAATAATGACCTTACCAAGCTCATAAGAAATTATACAATTTTAGAATATTAAACATTTCAAAACCATATCTTGCAATTTTGATTTGAATGTCTTATTTCTACCCTCACATCATAAGCTTCTCACAAAACAGGGAGTCTTTCCAAAAATGACTCTTTTTTAAGTTTCAATTATACGCCAATTTTCTCTACATCTTAAGAACGGATAACAATAAGAGGAATAAAGACCAGCCATTCCTCCTCATTTCCCTCCTCTCTCAGTTGTCAGAAGTTGTAAGGGGGAGGGAGGAACACACCAGATGGGTTTTAAATAAATTGTCAGCTTTGGGGTCTTTCTGTTTTAAAAGTGAAAGTGAATTTTAAATTAATCACGACAGATTGCCTAACACTCAAAATTACAATAACATAATGAAAAAAGACATTATTCATAAGGACAAAAAGAATGGGAATGGAGACAATAGCAGGCATGGGATATAAACCTATTTGCAGAAAATCGAGGAAGGCCAGGCTTGCATGGCAATGGCATTTCTACCTAACAGCTCACAGCGAAAGAAGCATATGAATTCAGTCTAAAGAACCTGGAATTAAGGGCAGGGGCAAGATGATGGGTTGGGAAAAAAGGAATTGGTTGAAGGTGTAGAGATGGAATCAATGGCAGTCTGCCACCCTTCCCATAGAACCAGGTGAGGAGTTTCCTCACCCAACAATCCCTCCTGGAAACAGATTATTCTATGGGGAAATCAATTCCAGAACACTCAAAATTCCAGGATACCAACCATAGCAGAGCGGCCCCAAAGAGGCATCCAGCCAAAAAAATTTAAAAGGCTCAATTAAAGGCTTCAGAATGAACCCAACACTCACTCACACTCTCTCTCTCTCTCTCTCTCTCTCTCTCCCCCCTACACCCAGAATGCCAGAAGCCAGGTTTAGATATCGCTGCGCACTCAAACAGCAAACAGCATAGACACACATCATTTGCTTGGTCAAAATCATATCTCAATCATTGCTGATTTAATCTATTGTGGAATTAAACATAGGGAGAATTAAGAGTGAACATCGGGAGAGAGAAGTCCTAAACTGCTATCACAGAAGTCTATAGACAATGTTAAACTGATACACTTAAAATCATTAAAAATTCCATATTCACATGATAAATACCTACAATGTTTGTTCATTTTGTTTAAACCTCACACAGTAGTATGAGTAGAAGTATTCAAGCTTCTACTTTCCCTAATTTCAGTTAGCCCTGGTCAGTTGAGGTCTGAAAATATTAAACAGAAAAATTCCTGAAATACTTCATAAAGTAATTGCACCCCATTCTAGGTAGTGTAATGAAATTTCTCAATACCCCCTGGGTCTCACCCAGGATATGAAACAGCCCTTTGTCCACCACATCTTCGCTGTATTTGTTGCTTGGCCATTAGCTACTGTGTCTCCATTATCAGATCAACTGATGTGAGATCATAGTGCTTGTGTTCAAGCAACCCTTATTTTCCTTTGTAATGACCTAAAGTGCGAGAAGAGTATTGCTGGCAATCTGGATATGTCAATGAGAGGCAAATGCTTCCGTTAAGTGAGAAGATGAACATTTACCCTGGCAGAAGAAGGGTGCAGGGATGGGAAGTGGCGGAGAGTGAGGAGGTCCATTGGTGGTCCAGGGCTCTATAATTCTCTTGTTCTTGCCATTCACAGGAAATTACCCTTTGCTTTCACTCACTTTTTCTATTGCTTAAACCAAAGACAAAACTCCCACATGAGAAAACTGCCCAAGTTTTCAAACCACTCAGCAGTTGAGAACAGTTCATAGATTCAAAAACTCACTGAAGAGATGTACATGCGTACTGCCCCTTTCTTCTGCTGGCTTCAGGACCCATCTTCAAGCCCTTACTCACTGCAGCGAGGCAAACCTTCGGTTTTTATGAGCCTCCATGCCCCACACACCAAAACCATGCTTTCTAGCAACACACAGGACAAAACACATTTCTATTGAATCAAAACAAATTGTGTGGTAGAGCTCCTTTCTTTGGAATTTAACATGCATGTGGAGGCACTTCCTTTCCAATCATTTACTCACACTACCAACTGACCTCCCCAGTATCCTAACCTGAGAAAATCTCCACTTTTCAGGTATGCCTGGGATTTAATTTATTTTCGGTGTGGGGGGGTCTCAAATACTTTGGTTCTTTTACATTTCTTTTTTCTATTTTTTTTTTTAGTAATCATCCAATTTTATTCATATTCAGCAATGAAATAGGTTCTGGGAAGTTCCTTCAATTTTATAACAGAAAATATTCTCAAAAGTCACAGAAATTATTATGAATATAGACGTCAACCCACAGTATTATTTATTTGTATAATATGTTGTAAACTTACATTCTCTTGCATTTCTACTGTAAAGTTAACCTGTGTCCTTTTCAGTTCCCTTCTCAGGAGGGACTATGTGCCAATACCTTCTTCTTAAGGATCTCAGCCTCCAAAATCTTGGGAAGTAAATTTTTGTTTACTAAGCAACCAAGCCTATGGTATTTTGTTACAATGACTCAAGCTAAGACAAAACCTCACCATCACTTCCAGTGAACCACATGTATATATATTTTGGGCATCCTGTCCTTGCAACTTTAGGTTCTGAAAAATTAGAAGTGTAGTCCCTAGAGATGGAAAACAAATGCCAGGTGTTTTAGTCAGACAAGAACAAGACCTGACAAGAAAAATTTTAGAGGAGAAAAAATATATTTGGGTCATGGTTTCAGAAGTCTCAGACCATAGATGGCCAACTCCATAGTTCTGGGCCCCTGAGGTGAGGCAGAACACCATGGTAGATGGGTGTGACAGTGGGAGGCAGCTCAGGACATGGCAATCAGCAACCAGGGGGAGACTTTACTTATCAAAAAAATATATATATACTCCAAAAAACCACCCCCTCCAGACACACCCTATCAGCCTACAGTTCCCAGCCAGGTAATCCCCATTGGTGATTAACACATGGATTAGGTTAAGGCTCCCATAATCCAATCATTTCACCTCTAAGCTTTGTTGCACCATCTCACACATGAGCTTTTGCAGGACACCTCTTATCTAAACCATAACACCAAGGAACATGGTAAAGTGTTCCAGTAATTTTCTGAGCTACTCAAAGAGAGTTCTATATGCTGTTGTTCCAGATTCCTGTCAGAACTTAAAGGAAAACTTTCTCTGTGTCTGGAGAACCTGATGTCTTACAAATGAAGGAGAATACCCTCAAATTCCTTGCTAGAATTCATCTCCAGATAGAAGAGTACATATATAAAAGAAAAGTGATAGCATCTATGGTTAGTCTAAGGAGAGTCTGGGAGAAGCCTTTGCTGTCCCCTTCTGCCATTGCTGCCACTGAGAACCCTGCTGAGGTCAACATACCATCCTCTAGGAACACTGGCAATGGTCTGTGTGAATGTCTGCTGCTACACTGGAGCCACCCCTATTGCCGGAACACCACACCTGGAACCCTCACTAAGCAGATCCAGGGAGCCTTCCAGGAGACACATGGTTATGGATCCCAAAGCTGATCACCAGCCTCTCACAGAGGAATCTTGTGTTCCCCTGCCTACTGATGCTCTGTGAAACACAGATTTTCCTCTGTGTCACGTGGACATTGCTATCCCCTGCAACAACAAGGGGTTCACATGATGGGTCTGATATGGTGGATACTGGACTGAGAACGTTCTGACCATGCTTGGCACCATCTCTCCAGAACATCCATGGGAGATCATACCTGATCTCTACTTCTACAGAGATCCTTGAAAGACTGAAAAGGAAGAAAGGCTGCTGAGAAAGCTATGACCAAGAAGGAGTTCCAGTGTGAACAGAGTGTTCCAGCCCGAGTCTATTGCTACTCAAACTGAGGTCACAGACAAGTTTGAAGACAGACAACTACCCTCTGTGTCTCTAATGAAAACTGGTCTTCAGTTTCCACTGCTCAGTCCACTGACTGGTTAAGAACAGCCCCTGAGAGGGCTTACAATGTTCCCCTAGGTGCTGGAGTAATGGCTCAACTGTAAGATTTCTACACAGCCGCTGGCTGGGGGCATGGCTTCAGCTAGCCTACAAGGTCATGGTGGCTGGCTAAGGGGCAGGGCATAGGGCAGCTTGCCCGTGAAAAGAACAGCCAATCAAGAAGCTGGCAGACAAGCTCCAATGAATTGACGGATCCACCAGCCAATCTCTGAAAGACCAACCCCATCAACTACTCTGATTTCCCTAACCAATAAAACCAGCTGCCCAGCCAAGGCCCAGCACCATTTTCCCTGTGGGCCATTTTCCCTGCCCGCCATTTCCCTGCCCGCCATCACTTCCCATGCCTGCCATCATTATGGCTGTGCAGGTGAATTTGGCCTGGGAACAGCAAATCCCAATAAACATCTGCACCTGAATTTACACCCGTGCCATTCTGATTTTTTTCTTATTTTTTACATCAACAATTATGGTGTTTGCCTGACATGCAAGAGAATGTGGGTTCAAACCCCAGCACCACGTGCACATCAAAGTGTCAGAGCAATGAAAGCCACATGAAAACCTAAATAAAATTGATTCTCTCTTTCTCGCTGTCCCTTTCTCTCTTTAAGAAAAAAAAAATGTTCTTCTATAGGACTTTAAGCATAATGGAAATAACGTTGCCAGCAAATAAACACAAATTTCTTAAGAAAGAGAGAGATGGAGAGAGAAAGAAAAAGAAGAAATTCCACTTAACCTGAAGTTACCACTGTCTCCGATCATTTGGAGCTCCTATAGGAGAGTCAGCATACTAGTGGCAGTAACTTACCATGATTAGGACAAGGAGACAAAGGGAGCAGGGAAGAATATGAGAACTTAAATGATTCATAGGGTGCCTCCTAATACCTCCACAGCTTTGCAAGTGCCAGATCTGCATCCCATTAAGTGAGCACTCTAGACCAGTAGAAATGCTAACCAAGGGCCAGGGGAATCCAAAATGAGCAGACTGTGAGGAAGAACATGAATATCACTACAGCCCAGGGAATAGCTGCAGCATTGTCCCACCAACTGTGCTGTCATTAAGTCCTTTTGTTGGGGATTGTGATTAAAAGCCATCTTGTGAAAGAATCAGTGGCAGTGAACAATACAGAGGACAAATTGTGGAAGATGTGTCCATGCCCTGCCTATGTACCCTGATGACCACCCTGGAGATCATCTGATGACAATTCCCACACTGCTGATTGGCTTCCTGTATTCTTTTGCCCACAGGAACTCTGTCCTGGAGTGTGCTTGACTCACATATATGGCACAGGCAAGCAGAATTTACATCCCAGAATGACTCTCAACCCATTGATAATGACTTCCGGTCTCTGCTCTTGATGAGAAAACTCTGAACTGTGATCCACAATTTCTTAATTAGTAGGATCCAATGAGACTGAGCCTCAGTTACCCCCGTATGTAACCTACTGTTGATGCAGTCTCACTTCCCTACTCCTTCCCATTGCTTTCTAGGATCACCTCCCAAATTTATTCTTATGTACCAAATATTTGACTAAAGGATGAATAAAAGGGCAAGGAAATTATGATATTATCCAACTAGTAGAATATACTATGTAGTCAATAAAAGTAATAATTGTATAGAATTACAGAAAGACGCAGATGTTTATAATGTTACGTAAAAAACAAATGTCTATCCAGATTATAAGTAAGGAAAAGGCTATTATAAAAGGTAATACACAGAAATGATTACTGTTTTGTTAGAGCTAAGGAAGAAAGTTTTTTAAGGAAAAATAAATTAATAGCATTAAATTGCTGAGGCTCCAACTCAGACATTTATTCACTGTTGAGTCCTGAGTTTCCTGCACAGTGTGGCTCTTAGCAGCTCTCAGAAGTCACACAATCTGCTAGGGTGGCAAGACCATGGCCATCCTGGGTACTGCCAATCCTATTCCCCAATGCCACTCACTTGCTCCTAAAGAGAAGGCTCAGAAAACTCAGTTGATTCTGCTGTGACTGGAGAAACTCTAGACTAAAAAAGCCACGTTTAAAAAGTAAAATCCTTATAAATTTACCTCAATTTGGAAGGAAAAAAAAGCATGAACTACATGTTGAGATACTGAACAGCAAAGAATATTACCCAAAAGACCTAAAAGGTCTAAAGGGCCAAAGATGCCGAGACCACAAAAATGAAAAAGGAAAGGGAAATTTTCCTCTTGATGGAGAGAAAACAGTATAAGTCAGAGGAAAGACTGTAGATGAAAAGATTAAAGGACTTACCATATGAAAACGGATTTGAGGAACAAAATATACCATAAAAAGATCAAAAGTTAAGCAATTCACTAGATAGGAAAAACATAAAACAAACAAATTCACTGGCAATATATATGGCAAAGAGTTGGTATCCTTAATAAATAAAAACAGGAGACAGGTGGTTAACAATCTTTATTCATAAGCTTCACCTACACATTTGCCCTGAAAGGGATTATCAGCTCTTAGCAGATATTTGAAATTCTATACTGAGTCAAGAGAAAAATTTAAATGCTCTACTGGTAAAAAGAAATCAGCATTTACCAATGGCAGTGAAACTGCTATAAATTGCAGAAGAATTCGAGAAAAACTTGCACTGGACTCCATGATTTCACACTGAGCACCATAAGAGAAGTGCTATACTAGAGCTGAACCGGCAAATTTAAACTCTAGAAAAGCTTATAGCACTGTGACCTGGAGTTTCCTAAAAGTTACCGAAGTTCTGACAAGCTAAAGAGGAAATAAAAGGAGAATCACTCAATGGTAGTGAGACCGTTTAGGAGAGATAGTAAAATGGTTAGGTAGTCAGGACCCTGGGCCCCATTCAACCACATCTAGATGCTAGCTTGCAGAGAGCCATTAATGGGTATGTTCAAGGCCTTCAAATGCAAATGACCCTGAGGCTCACCTGTGGGAGCAACTCCTTTGTCCTGGAGGCAGGAAAACTAAGAAGTGGGGTGGACAGAGATGGGAACTAGGAAAGATTTGCTGCCTGTTTTGCATAGATTTTAATGAAGTTTCAATGCCTGTTTTACATAGAGTTTAACCAATGATGCTGGTGCTTTTCTCAATGCCTGCTTTACATAAATCTTAATCAAGGTGCATACCCAAACCAATATAATCCCTGGCCTAATGTACATCAGACCTGTCCTGCTTCCAGGTACCCCTCGGCCTTGCAGAGTCTCTGCTCTCCTTCCTTAAATAAATCCTACTCCTCTTAGTCTTCTCTTCCATGGTTGTTCATGGATTTTATTCTTCAAACTTGGGAGACAAGAATCCAGAAGACTTGGTGCGGAATTCCTGAGGTGTATTTCCACACCAAGAGCTGCAATGCACCACTCCACAGTACTGGGGTCGGGGGTAGGGGGACCCAGCTGCTAATGCTGTTTCAGCTGCAGTGACCTGCAGCCAACCCAAATTCCTAGTTTTAAGTGGGAATAACTGTAAACACTAGCCAGCCCAAACTTCATTCACCAGCTGGAGCAGAGAATCAGGCTGAAAGTAAAAGAGGCTGGAAAAGAAGGTGAAAAAGAGATACGAGGCACAAAAAGAAAGGAACCAGACCTCAACAGATCATGGAGATATATTGAAATAGTTGCAGTGACACACTTTCCAAGTGGAAAATGGCCACTTGGCTTTTGGATAGGTGGTCTTTTACAGGTTGAATTAGGGGTGGAGGTCACAGCAGGAATTTCACTAGGAGATTAATCTGAGTTCTTCAGTAAGGTGGGGATCCTCTGATAAGGGCCTAAGGCAGTACATTCCAATGAATGCCTGAGTCTGTAGATTTCAAACAGTGAGTAGGCGGTTTGCTCCCTGGTAGAGTGGCTTCTGGTCATTTTTCAATTCCATCATTCCAGCCTCTAAAGGAATATAATAAATTGGGTCAATGATGTCAAATTTTTATCCAGCTAGTGGCTAAACAGACATGAGAATTAAAATTCTACTTAGGAAGAATATTCCTTGGTTATAATTGAAGCAGTCAGAAAGGTGATAAGAGATAACTTGCTCTCACTGGAGCCAGGCTCTTGTAGGGAAATTTTAACAAGAGTTTGGTGGGTGGTCACAGTGGGTTTGGAGATATCCTATACTGTGGCAGACACCTCAGAAAGGAGAGATGACAGGGACATTAGAGGGTAAGCAAATGTTATGAGAGGATAAAGGGCGGGGGGCTATGATGGGTGTTCAAATAAATGGAGACATTGAATTTGGTTTGGGTGTTCCTGACAAAACTAGGAGTTGGTCATCTCTGCATGAGAGGGGCCTTCCATCCAAGCAGCCAAAAACAAAAGAGTTTTGGCCTAAGGTTTTAGTTTGGGGTGGTAGAATCCCATTCTCTGAGGTCCATATTTTCTATCTGCCTACAAATAATCTACTTCCTGCCTCAATATCTCCTCTGAAGAGGTCCTTGAATGCCTTTAGGGAGAAAGGGCATGACCGATCTGGCTTCTTCCTGCTGGCATTGGGGCATTGGCTGTGGCAGTCAGGGAAACTCTCCAGAGAGTCTATCTGGGGGACCTTGGTAGAAATTGGGAGGCAGTGGCATGGAAGGTCATATTCCATGACCACTTGGCACATGACCTCTAGGCATCTCGTGCATCAGGGCAGTCCAGATCCATGATGGTGTTGGTTGGCATGTGACTGGACATGCTGTACATGGGGGTGGGATCATGCTAGAACAATGAATAATGGAATAAAACATTATTTTCTGCAAGCAATTAGTACAAAACAATCAGTGTTATCGGTCAGCCTTTGAAGACCATGAAGATAGTAACTTACTAGAGATTAGGGTGTGATCTGATATGTCATTTACTTGTGAGTGGAGGCCATTCACAGCTTTAGAAACATGTGTAAAGTTGCTAGGAACACATTTAATTTTTATAATGGCACAGGTGTCCATTTGAATTGGAAAATGCCATCTGATTTCTATAAGGTGGCTTTTTAATTATTAGAACTAAGCAATCATACCAGTGAAAAACAGATTGAGTTTACTCATGTAGGAGGTTTGGGAAATTTGTGGATCTAAAACTCACTTAGAACAAACTCATGACTCTGATAGTATCTTCTGTAGCCCTTTCTTTATAATCTCCCAGTTTTATTTGCCTGTGGAAATACATGTACATTTTGAGTTACACTGAAAGAATTAGTGTCTTTCCTTTTAAATACCCATGTATAGCTGTGTTTTGGTTATAATTCTCCTGCCAGGTGTTTAAGACCAAGTTGGTCAAAACTGACTATTTTGCCTTTATTCCTAGGTCAGCTGAGATTCCTCAGGAGGTCACTGTTGGGGACATGTGAGAGCCTCTTGGATCCTTCAGTCTTCTTCTATCAGTTTTACCATCTGCCAGGATGGGTCAGGGTCTTGCCAACCAAAAGTGGCTTCCCTTAGAAGCATCAGGGACATTTCCCTTTCCAATGACCATCCTCTTTGCAGACTGCGCAGCAGTTAGCTGAGAGAATTCCCATTGTCCCCTGAATTTTGGCTGACCAAATAGGGCAAGGTCCAAAATATTGACTTTGCCCTTAACACTTTAACTTCCTTAACTTTGATAATCTGATTTTGGATTAAACATCCAGCAGGCCAGTTTCACCAGTCTTAAAGTGGGAATACTATTTTATACTATTTTATAGTTTTATAATTACTCTTTTTGTTTAATTAGGATCAATGGTAGTACTTGAAGTTTGTCTGATATCTTATCTGTCCTGTAGGTGATGGTGTGTCTTAACTCAGGTTTTTCTGTTAGAAGTAGTACATCTGGGGCTGCAGCGGTGGCTCAGTGGTTTCAGTGCTTGTCTGGCAAGCATGAGGACCTGGGTTCAAACCCCAGCACCATATACACAACTAAGTGTTGGAGCAACTAAGGCCATGTGAAAAAACTCAATAAAGTTGTTTCTCTCAAAAAAAAAAAAGTAGTACATCTGCAAAACACTAATAGGCAAGAGTTTTAAAGTTCTACAAGGAAAATACAACAAGGAATTAACAAAAGTAAATAAACTTAATTCTACTTTGGAATCATACAGTGAGAGGCAGTCTTAGCTCAGGCAAGGTAGAATTCTTGACAAATATTAAATGTTTTATTTTTGAAGCTAATCTTGGCCTCTTAAAAGTATTCTAAAAAGTTCTCATGCATTATTTCCAGAGTCTCTCTGAATATACATTTAGGAAACAGTGTTCATGGTCAGAAAAAAATTTAGTACAAACCAGGCTTTTAAATGGCAGTGTGGCCTTTTTATGTCAGGTACAATAGGTAAAAGAGAGCACTTATTGGTTAGTTTGCCTGTAATCCTATATAAACTTACATAAGATTTAGACAAAGCTTGAACACTTTTTGACCTTAAGAGACACCTTAAATAGTTTTAACTGATTATGTCAATTATACTCAACTTCACATACAGACTTTTGAGATTTACCCTCTGTAAAATCAGAAGTGGGGACCAAAAAGGAGTCAGACCTAAAAGCGGCTGACAAAGCTTTTATTGGGAATCGACTCTTGGGTGAAGTTCACCAGTCCAGCAGAGTGAGGGGCCAGAGAAGTCACATGGGGACTTGGCTGGGCAGCAACTTTATAGTCAGGGGTGGGGAGGGGAAGTTTGGAGGTCTCGTGTCCTTCGGGGATTGGCTGGGGACTCCATCAATAATTGGGCAATAGCAAGACACCATTGGGGTTTATATGTCAGTGCCTGATTGGTCGTTCCTTTGCATGCAGGCTGCCTGATGCCCTGCCCCCATTCAACCACCTGAAACCGACCTAATATCCTGACCTTTTTGGTGATATAGGGTGCTAATTTCCATCTGGATACTTCCTGTTGTTTATTGTGGGAAGGGGAAGGTTTGGGTGTTGGTTCAGTAGGGAGGCAGCTGTAAGGGTGCAAGAGCATTTGGTTGTATGTTACTTTAGTGACCTCGCTCATGCAGTTTCAGGTAAACCTGAGAAGTCAGGGAGCAATCATTAGAAGGAGTCCTATTATTAATATGGGAGTAAGGATGGGGGTCAGTCAGGTGACAAGAGTGGAGTTTAGCCACCAGCCTCTGAGTGGCAGTTACTGCATAACTAGGTCCTCCTATCCCCAACCCAGAGACAGCAAGTGAGGATGCTAGGGAGAGTCTGACCACCATTGGTAGGAAAATGGCCCACTTTGCCCTAGGGAGGGGATTCTGAGTGAGGCAGATTAATTCAGCTTCACTATATAGTGTCAGCTGAGGAACTAAAGCTGAGGACACACAGAAAGCAAAGGGCATATCGGAATCTAATTTTTTGTCAGGGTGCCATTACACTAGAAAAAGAATCCTGGAGGAAAAAATACTGCAGAAGAGAGCTATATGGTTCAGTTGCAAGGTATCGAGGTAGAGGAAGTGCAGCAGTAAAAAAAATTCTCTGAAGAGTTGTGAAAAAAAGGTGACTCCCTTCAAAGGTCATTTAGCTTTTAAAATGGCATATGTATGCTTGGATTGTAGTCCCATGTGATTCTGTAAAACAGTTTACTCTTTAGTGTTAACTTCTGTCTGGTAGAGATATTTCTTTTGACTGTGTAACCTCCAAGTTTTATTTAATTTTACAAGAATTAATAAGCATGCACCTCAAGTAATGTTTGAAAAAGAGCCATTGTCTCTGTTGCTGAACATCCATGTAGATGAAAATTATCAAACATTAAAAAAAGAAATTGCTCTTTCAGAGAGTAGGGAGAACAGGGCACCCAACAGCAGCAATCCCCCGGCACTCCTGAGCAAAAATCCCTGCTGCAGGAATTGGACATAGTCTCCAATGATAGGATCATGTTCACTTTGTGTGTGGAGAGTTTCTCCCCCTTAATTCGTTAACATCAAAGGAAAAAAGCTTTGCAATAATGAATTTAAACAGCAAGTTAGTCATGCCTGCTGCTGGCTTCACAGCCCAGGGGCAGGGATTTATCCCGGTGGGGAGGAAGCAGGCATAAGTAATTTAACATGGTCACAGCTGTGATCACCCAGACTCCTGTGCTCGCAATCTGTGGCTGCCGAATCTCCAGCCCTGGGGAAGATTTAATCTCACTCAAAATAACAACTCTACAGCTGTTCCTCTGTGCAAAATAGCCGAACAGTACTGCCATCTTGAGATTTCCCTGAGGATGGGGCTGGACAATTCTTCGTCAAAAGTGAAACCAGAACCATCAATTATGCACAGATTAGGGACCTAGGTCTGGATGAGAAGAGAAATGAATCCAAGCACTCTGTGTCCTGGCCGTCTGTCTGCACAGGGGTCTGTGTGAGAATAGGAACCCTCTCTTGCTTATGAGACCTACAAGTGGTGGCTTCCTGCCTGCCCTCTTACGTGCCCAAACGGGAGGAGTCTGTGACCAGAATTTGGCTCTGTAGGGCATATTTACCCAAGGTGGCCATTTGGCTGAAGTTATTCCAAAAGCTCCTTGAAACTCTAGAACAAGGCAGGGTCTAGCATCAGCCTTAGGAACCTCTGAACAAAAGAGGCAGCCGGAGCTCACTTTCAGTCCCCAAGTTCTATATGTAGCCCAGACTCCATAGGTCCTCAGCTCTTCAGGTGGGACTGGGCTTCCACGCCCTCTAGTGGTTACAATTGAGAATTACATAAACACTGGCCCAGTTAGGCTGATGCCTCCCTCATACCTGTTCTCCCTTACTAGGACTGTGACAACCCCACACAGCATCTCTTGGGGTCACTGAATATCACAAGACATCCAAGAGTGGGGCAACAGAGATCCAAGGGAAGCTAGCTTCTCACTGACCACTCTCCTTGGAACAGTCAGAGTCCCATACATCTACACCAGAATCCACTAGACTTACAACAGCTCCTGGGTCTCCAGCTTAAGAGGGTCAGGAGTTTGTTCAGGCAGAAAATTATCTGCCCAAGAGTGCATCTCAGGTAGCACTGAACTGTATTCTCACAGAGAGGGAAAGGCCAGTGTCTTCTACCCCTCTACAGCAGAAAAAATTGGTGAGATCCTCTAGGAAAACCCATGGCCATTGGAGATTACCAAACTTCGTCTCCTCCAACAAGCTCAACTGGGAAGAGTCTCCAGCTAGATGTCAGCTATGAATGCACTCTCCCATGGTACACACTGATCAAGGGGGAAAACTCAGAACTTTCCCAACTAATTTTGTGTGTGTGTGTGGTTATTGTTGCTGTTTAGTATTTTTAACTTTTTTAATTTTTTAAATTTTTATGCTTTTTATCTCTACTGTTATTACTGAAATTGGTGTTTTTGGATGTATATTTTTTTCTTCATTTATATATATAGGTGGTTGGTTTCTACTGTCACTGTGTCTTCTCGAACTTGACTGCTGCCTCCATAGCATTGGAGTCTGAACGGGGAAACTATTCATGATAGCAAACTAGCACACAGTCTACTTGGGTCAAAGATAATCATGCTCCATACTAACCTCTTCTTCCCTGCACTCTAGCAATTCCTAAACTATATGCTGTTCTCTCTCATCCTCATCCAAAGACTTTACCCCACTCACATCCCATTTCTATCTTTCCCATTCTTAAATAAATAGCATACACCATGCTAATACATTGTAGCTCTTTATTCTAAGTCATGAGTTCCACACTACCTCCCTACCTCACTTCCTTGTCTTTCTAGACATTACTTCTTCCCATATATAGAGGCCCTGCTAACTGAAGAAAAGGTCATTCTTGAAAACGGGTATTTACTTGTTATCTTAATATACAGTGAGAGCTCTCATGGAAGAAAACTGTGCCTATAGGTGCTCATCAACATTATAACTGTTTTTGTTGCAGCTGTCTAGTATAGGCTCACAATTCTTCATTGACTGGACTGACAGCTATTGGACTGACAGCTATTGATCTGTGCTTCCCAATTAGCACCTCATCCCAACAAAGCAAAGACATAAGAAGCTCCAAAAACCCCTACAAGAGTAATACCCTCAGTCTTCAAGCCACACCCCCTGTATCTGAAAATGAGGAAAAGGGGAAATAACTCTCCTCCTCAACCTCACAGCTATCCACACAAGGACTCCATGTTAGAGTCCTAGATGAAAACCTAGAAAAATATATCAACATTATGATTAGTAACTCAATCAAAGAGTTGAAAGAAGAATTAAGGAAAGAGATCAGAGATCAGTTTCAAGTGATGAGAGAAAATTTATGTAAGGAAATAAGGGAAAAATTCCATGAGATGAAAGACCATATTTATAAGGAGTTAGACACCCTGAAAAGAGGTATATCAGAGCTATCAGTATTGAAACATGCTGTCAACCAAATCAAATCTTCACTGGAAGATACAAGAGTAAACTCAACAGAAAATAGAGCCTGAGCTCTAGGAGAACATACATCAGACAATGAAGACAGGCTGAGCAAAGTTGAGTTCAAGGAGGACAGACAAGAAAAGAAACTTATTGTACATGACCAGAACTTCCAAATAATATTTGATGAGATAATAAGAAACAACTTCAGAATAATTGGGCTTGATAAAATCATTGAATAACAATCAGGGGCATTAAGAACCTTCTAAGTGAAATTGCTAAGGAGAATTTTCCTCATATCAGAATTGACTCAGAATACCAAATCCAAGACACTTATAGGACAAAGACAGACCTAAACAAATGAGAAATTCACCAAGACATATTATATATAAAATGAATAACAGAGAAATTAAAGAGAGAATTCTAAATGCAGTTAGGGAAAAGTCCCAAATCACATTCAGAGGCAGACCAATTAGAAACACTATTGAATTTTCAGATCAGACAATGAAGGCTAGAAGAGCTTGGAACAATATTTTTCAAAGAAAACAATTTTAAACCAAAAATAATATACCATGAAAAACCCAGCTTTAAATGTGACAGGGAAAGTAAATACTTCACTGATAAACTCAAGCTAGCAAGATAGATGAACACAAACTCTGCACTACAGAATATTCTCAAGGACCTTCTTCATTCAGAAGAACATGCTAATAATACCCTAAACCCTTAAACAAGAGAATGTCAATAACCATGTTAGACACCAAAAGATACCCAAATTGGAAAAAAACACAGCAATAGTCACAAAGTTTGAGACTCAATTTCCCATATCTATTCTAACTCTGACTGAATGGTCTCAATGCCCCAATTAAAAGACACAGATTGGCTTACTGGATCAAAAAACAAAATCAAACAATGTGTTGTCTACAGTAGACACACCTCATATTCAAAAAATAGACACAGACTGAAGGTGAAAGGTTGGCAAAATGTTTACCAGGCCTGTGGTCCAAAAAAAGCAAGGTGGCATGGCGATCCTAATATCTGATAAAAACTAAATTTGAACTAAAACTAGTCAGAAAGGACAAAGATGGACACTACATCACACTAAAAGGGACAATTCATCATGAACATAATGATAATTAGCATTTATGCCCCAAATTATAACCCCCCCAAATATATGGAAAAAAGTAGTCACAGACATTAAACTCCTCATTGATCTCAACACAATAATACCGGAGGGCTACAATACACCATTATCAACATTAAGCAGATCATCAAAACAAAAAAAAAAATCAATAAAGATATCTCCAATCTGAATAACTCTATTAATCAACTGGGCTTAACAGACATCTACAGAATATTCCATCCTAAGAATTTACCTTCTTCTCAGCAGCTCATGGATCCTTCACTAAAATAGATTATATCCTAGTCCACCAAGCTAACCTTAACAAATACAAAAAAGTTGATATAGTCCCATGTATCCTGTCAGACCACAATGCTATGACCTTAGCAATCAACAACAAGAAAAACAACAGAAATTACTCAAATACTTGGAAATGGAATAATACCCTCTTAAATGAAGGATGGATAAAAGAGGTAATGAGAACAGAAATCAAGAAATTACTGGAAATGAATGAGAATGAAGAAACAACATATCAAAATCTCCAGGATAGTATGAAGGCATTCTTTTTTTTTCTTTTTCTGGACTGAGGACTGAACTCAAGGCCTTGTGCATGCTAGGCAAGCACTCTGCCACTCAGCTAAATCCCCAACCCTGAAGGCATTCTTAAGAAGTAAATTTATAGCTCTGAGTGCATACATCAAAAATCAGGAAAGAGCCCAAATAGTCTTATGCTCCAACTCAAATGCCTGCAAAAAGAGGAACAATCCAACCCCAAAGCTAATAAAAGACAGGAAATAACTAAAATCAGATCTGAAATCAATGAAATTGAGAACAAAAAAATACAAATTATCAACAAAACGAAGAGTTGGTTCTTTGAAAAAAATAAACAGGATCAACAGACCCCTTGCCAACCTCACCAAAAGGAAAAATGAAATGAAGCAAATCAACAAAATCAAAGATGAAAATTAAGATATCACCACAGACTCAACCAAAATTCAGAAGATTATCAGAACTTTAATGGAAAATTTATACTCTGCCAAGTTTGATAATCTGGAGGATATGGACAAATACTTGGCCACGTATGACATCCCCATGTTAACAACAGAGGACATTGAAAATCTAATCCAACCTATCTCAGGTAGCAAAATTGAAGCAGTAATCAAAGGTCTTCCAAAAAAGAAAAACGAGGACCAGATAGATATATGGCAGAATTCTACCAAACTTTTACAGAAGAATTAACACCAATCCTCTATTCGCTTTTCCATGAAATTGAAGGGTTGGAGCACTCCCACTTTTTATGATGCAAATATTACACTGATACCAAAAATCCAACAAAGACACATCAAGAAAAGAAAACTACAAACCAACATCCCTGATGAACATAAATGCAAAAATCCTTAATAAAATTCTAGCTAATCGGATCCAAAAGTACATCAAAAAGATAATACATTATGATCAAGTGGGCTTCATTCCAGGAAAACAGAGCTGGTTCAAAATACACAAATCAATAAATGTAATTCACCACTTAAACAGAATTAAAAATAAAAATCATATAATCATTTCAACCAATGTAGAAAAGGCCTTTGATAAAATTTAACACCCTTTTATGCTCAAAACCCTGGAGAAGATAGGGATTATGGAAAGATATTTTAACTATGTAAGATACTTGTATGACAGACCTATAGCCAACATTATGCTCAATGGAAAAATACTGAAAGCATTTCCACTGATTTCAGGTACAACACAAGGTTGTCCGCTTTCGCTACTCTTATTCAATATAGTCCTTGAAACCCTTGCCAGAGCTATCAGACAAGAGAAGGAAATGAAAGGAATTCAAATAGGAAAAGAGGAAGTAAAGTTATTTCTATTCGCTGATGACATGATCCTATATGAGGAAGACCCAATAAACTCGACCAAAAGACTTCTAGAATTTATTAGCAAATTCACCAAAGTGGCTGACTGTCCCGGTCCAGCCGGGTTCTGACCTGAGGGACAGGCTGGGGATGAGAAAAACCACAGGCCGGAGGCCCGAAATGGTCTTTCTTTGCCCAAACTTTACTTCTCCTTTTTATATATCCATACTTTACGTCTCTTTCAAGACAATGTTCATTGGTACTGCTACAACAAAAATGCCTAACATTAAGTGATCTCAAACAAGATAAGACAACACTACAAGACTCTACTTCAGAACAAACATAGACAGCAACTTCTTACAGTTCGGCAGGCTGGGAAGTTCAGGATCAAACCATTAGGCAGGCTTGGCTGCTGACAAGAACTCATCCTCCAAAGGAGCAGGAACACCACGTCCAGCAGGCGAGTGTGAGAATTCTCTCCCAAGGAGGCGAGAGAGCTCCTTCCAAAGGAGCAGGGACACCATGAGCAGCAGCAAGGTGTGAGAGCTCTCTCCCAAAGGAAGAGCTCTCGACTGCTGGCTGGAGCCTCCTTTTTAAAGGCCTTCACCCTGCCCCCTCGAGGCCTCTCTACATTAGCTCATTCTTTGCTACACCTGGATTTTCCGAGGCACATGTTTGACCAATAGCAATAAGAAGCCTCTACATGCGCTTTTGGCAGGTGATACCAATGCATAACGTCTGAAGCCTGTGTCAACACTCTGTTTTTCAAGCTTAACAATATACAATCTAGCAGCCCTTCCTGAAGGAGCTTATGCAAACAGCAACAAGATCCAGGGCAGCTGATAAAGCAAAGGTCAGACCCCAACAGGAATGATTTGGTATGTCTGCCCACGTGAGGTGCACATTTGGATCTACAATGAATCTGCATCCTAGATTTTCAATGACTATAGGACATACTGAGACAAAACTGAACAGTTTCTGTCCATGGCACACCTCAGAGGAAATGGAAAGGTATTCTCAATTGTGAGCAGGTCACCCCTGAATGAAAGCTGGGGCTTACAATTTTGGTCTTCTCAGTGGATGCTGGATAGGATTTATATGTTCATAGTTGAAGGCTTCTTACCAATGCATTCCCAACAAATCATTAGCTTTCCTATACACCAGCAACAAATCTGCAGAAGAAGAAATCATGAAATCTGTCCCATTCACCATCTCCTCCAAAAAAAAAGTACTTGGGCATAAATCTTACAAAGTGTATTAAGGACCTCTATAACAAAACATATCAAACTTTAAAAACAGAAATTGCAGATGATCTGAGTAGATGGAAAAACATTCCATATTCTTGGTTAGGCAGAATCAATATGATCAAAATGGCCATTCTACCCAAAACCCTATACGGACTCAACGCAATCCCCATCAAGATACCAATGACATTCTTCATGGATATTGAAAAGCTAATTCTCAAATTCATATGGAATAACAGAGACCCAGAATAGCCAAAACATTACTGAGCAAGAAAGAGAAATCACGAGGTATCACAGTTCCTGACCTGAAATTATACTATAGGGCTATAGTAACAAAAACAGCATGGTATTGGTATCAAAACAAAACTGAAGACCAATGAACAGAATAGAAAATTCTGAGATGAACCCCCCTACATCTTTAACCATCTGATATTTGATAAAGGGGGCAAAAGCATAGAGTGGAAGAAGGACAGCTTGTTCAACAAATGGTGTTGGACAAACTGGACAGCTATATGTAGACAACTGAAATTGGATCCTTTCCTCTCTCCCTGCACAAAAATCAAATCAAAATGGTTCAAAGATCTGGATTTTAAACCAACAACTTTACAATTGCCTGAAGAAAAAGTAAGATCATCATTACACCACATAGGGGTCTGCTCCGCCTTCCTTAACAAGACTCCCATGGTGCAAGCAGTAAAGTCAAGAATAAATGAATGGGATGCAGTTAAACTAAAAAGGTTTTGCACAGCTAAATATTTAGTCAAGAGTGACAAGAGAGAACCTAGAGAATGGGAGAAAACCTTTGCCTGCTACACCTCGGACAGAGGGCTAATATCCAGAATATACAAAGAACTAAAAACATTAAACACCAAACCACAAATAATCTAATCAATAAATAGACTACAGAACTAAAACAAAATTTCTCAATGGAGTAAGTCCAAAAAGCCCATAAACATATTAGAAAATTCTCTACATCACTAGCAATCAGAGAAATGCAAATTAAAACTTCATAGACATTCCACCTCACTTCTATCAGAGAGCAAAAATGAAGAATACAAACAATGACAGATGGTGGAGGGGCTGTGGGAAAAAAGGAACACTGTCACATTGCTGGTGGGACTGCAAACTTGTAGAGCCACTCTGGAAAGCAGTGTGGAGCCTCCTCAAAAAATTAGGGATGGAACTGCCTTATGACCCAGCTATCCCACTCCTGGAATTTTCCCAAAAGAGCTAGAATCAGCATATTATAGCAATACAGTTTCATCAATGTTTATAGCAGCTCAATTTACTGTAGCTAAATTATGGAACCAACCCAAATGTCCCTCACTTGACAAGTGGATACAAAAACTTTGGTACGTATATACAATGGAATTCTATTCAGCTATTAGAGAAAACAATATTATGGCATTTGCAGCCAAATGGATGGGGATGGAAAAAATTATACTAAGTGAAATATTCCAAACTCAGAGACTCAAGGGCCAAATGTTTTCTCTCATTTATGGAAGCTAGAATACAATCAGATGCAGTATGATAGATGGCTAATCTAACAATAACCTCAGCATATATGAATTGTTACACGAACAAGAGGAACCTTACCAGGGATGCTGAGAGATGGAGGGAGAGGGGTTGTGTAGGGGAGGGAATAGGAAGGATATCAAGAAGGCTGGAGGGAGGGAGTATGGGGGAATCAACTCAGTGGGGAACCTTTGATTTCCATGAGAAGTCCAATTAATATGGGGGCTTAATAGGGGGAAACACAGAACCATGTGGACAAGGGGGGAACCATGGAATGGCATCAGCCTTGGCTTGCTCTGTCATTATACATTTGTTCTTGATTGTATGACAATGATTCCCTCCTAAATGTAAGACTATCTTTAACAAATAAAAAATGAATAAAAAGAAGTCCATGTAGGACTGAGCTTTGGTTATACTCTCCTGCTAGGTGTTTAAGACCAACTTGATCAAAACTGGTCTTTTTCCTATCTGTTGCTACAAGTCAGCTGAGATTTGCCAGGGTCATTCTCGAGGAACTTGTGAAAAGCCTCTTGGCCCTTCTACCAATTGTGCCACCTGCCAGGATAAATCAGTCTTGCTGACCACATGTGGCTTCACTTGGGAGCATATTGAACATTGCCCCATGAATGATCATCCTCTTTGCAGAATGCACACTGGTTGGCTTTCTGTTCTCTGGAGTCACTTGATCCCCCTGATTGGGAGGTCATGTTACCCAGAGTTGTCAAACCTGTAGAGAATTTCCATTCTACCCTGAGTTTTAGCTGACCATAAATGGCAAGGGCCAAAAAATTGACTTTTTCCTGAATCCTTTAACTTTGTTAAATTTAGTATACTGCTTTTGGTGTTAAACATCCAGCAGGCCAGTTTCACCAGTCTTAAAATGTGAGTATTCTCTCTGAAAATACATTTAGAAAATAGTGTTAATGATCAGAAAAAGCCTTGGTATAACCAAACAGATATAAGTCAGGTTTTCATATTGTGTTGCCCTTCTATGTCAGATACAATACATAAAAGAGAGCACTTGTTGATTATTTTGCCTGTAAACTTACATAAGCTTTCATCTTATAAACTTTTATAAGTTTCATCTTATAAACTTTTATATAAAATTTAGATAAAGCTTGAACACTTATTTGACCTTAAGAAAAATCTTAAATAACTTTACTGATTGTGCCAATTATATTCAACTTAATAATATACAAACTTCTGAGATTTACACTCCACAAACCTTCTACAACTTACTTAGACACTCTATACTCTATCTAGGAACATTTCTTTCACTCTAATTTCCATATTAATGTATATTTATATGTCTGTAATCTTTATATCTCTTTCCTATTTGTTGACCCTTTCTTAAAACTGCATTCTGACACAATCTTTACAAAAATGACCAACTTTTTATTACTCAATAGAAAATATTTAATTTTATTTACAGTACTTTAATTGAAATACAGCTGATATCTTTTACACTCTTTGTATATAATTACACCTATTAGAATTTTCACTGAGAGAGAGAGACAGAGAGTTTTTCACAAGGCCTTCGTTGTTCCAACATCTAGTTTGTACATGGTGCTGGGGTTTGAACCCAGGTCCTTGTGCTTGCCAGGCAAGCACTGAAACTGCTAAGCCACCGATCCAGCCCTCCCCTGAGTCTTGAGTCTGGCAGCCATGTTGCTGACAGGGTACTGGTACTTTGAAAGAGAGAGTTCATAAAATGGAGTAGAGAACTCCTGGGGGGCGGGGGGGGGGACAGTATTAGAGCAATTGTTCATTTTACTCATGTTTCTTGAAGATCTTGGGTAAGTCCCTGTAAATGTAACAAAGCATGGCTGGGTGGGTTCTGTTTTGTAATTTGGAGGAAAGAAATTCATTCATGGACATAGGCAGACAGAGTAAAGTAATAGGATTTAGATTAACAGAAAGAAAGCAGAATTCCCAAAGAGGAGGGGTCCCAAGAGAGGGATCCCTTGAGGAGTTTTACTTTGAAAAGAAGAATGTGAAAAGTTGAGTATTTGGGCAGAGAAGGTCTGGAGTTAGAGATACCAGGCCTAGAGTGGAGCCCTGGACATAGGCAACTTTGGAATATTTGCCATTGCAGTGGGGAGCTTTTCAAATCTCTGAAAATTTGGGAGTCAAATGTGCCATTTGTATCACAGTAACTGTTGTTATCCAGCTTATATTGGAGCCAAGAAATATTACAGAAGAACACTAGTCTTTCAGGTTTGACTGTGTCTTGGAGACCCATGGCATGGATGTGTTTGGGAAGGTATCTCAAGAGAGTTTTTCATAGAAACTTTGGTGGAATTTGGCTGGTTCTGGACAAGATGGAGTGGGGAGGGCCCCCAAGGACTCTGGTGGAGAAAAAGCCAGGAATCCAGACTCAGAGAGAGTCACTCACACAGTAGGTTGTGGCCAGTGATGCATGTGATGTCCAGCAAATTGAATGGTCCTTACTGGAGCCATCAGGGAGAGAGGTGGTAGAGAAAAAGAGGGAGAGGAGAGAGAGAGAGAGAGAGAGAAGGGTTGAGAGAAAGAGAGAGAGAGAGAGAGAAAAGGGTTGAGAGAGAGAGAGAGAGAGAGAGAGATCAATCTGGTGGAAGTCAAGGAAAGGCCCAGAGAAGCCATCCTTGATAGGAATCCAGGATCTTTGAGAAAGACTTGAATAGGAGATTGGTGTGAGGCTATTTGTGGTTGAGAATTGTCCCATACCAAAGGGTTGATATGGGGGAGGGTGAGGGGTTTTGGAGGCTTGGGGAATGCAGGCACAGTTTCCAGGCTGGCATGGAGAATTATGGGAGTGGTTCATAAGGGAGGAGTAGTAATAGAAGCTTTGAGCTTTTATAGAAGGTAGAAGTGTAAAAGGGAACTTGAACCCAGACAGGGACCTCAGTTCCTGCCACCTCATAGAGAGGAAGCATATATTGAGTTTGGGAATTTTGGGATTTTGAGGAGGTAATTGGAGGGGAAGGAAGAGAGGGTGGGGAGGAGGACTTGAGGAGGGGCTAAGGGTGGGCTAGGACTCTTAGGAGGATTGGCCTGAGTAAGGAGGGGGAGGCTGGGAGGGTGGAGCTCAGAACAGTTCCAATGGATCTGGGAAGAAGGAAGAATGGGGCTGGAGGGGTGGCTCAGTGGTTCGGTGCTTGCCTGGCAAGCACAAGGACCCGGGTTCAAACCCCACCACCATGTATACAACTAAGTGTTGGAGCAACTAAGGCCATGTGAAAAACTAAATAAAGTTGTTTCTCTCTTTCTCTGTCTCTCTCACTCTCCCTCTCTCTTTAAAAAAAAAAAAAAAAAACAAGGAAGAAGATGCAGGAGAACAATGGGAGAGAGGTGTGGGCCCATCCCTGGCAAGGAGAACTTGGGCCGTAGAGCAAAAAGGGGGGAGGGGCGAGAGTGCAGATCCCCAAAAAAAAAGCCTGACTATAAGGCATTTTGACCATTTCCCATTTCCAGAGACAGTAATTGTCCAAATCAGTGAGGATTTGAAAGTACCAGTCTAAAACATACTGAGGCCAGGCCACAGGTGAATAAAAGACCAGTTGCTTACAGAATAAGTCTCAAGAGAGTCCTAATTTAGTAAAATTAAGGTATACACAGCCCAAGGGAATCTTGGGGTCAAGGGAGGACTTGGAATTTCCCATAGCCTTTCAATATTACTCAGGAGCGAACAGGAGGAGAAAGAGGCATCCCAAATTCTGGTCATGTTTGCCTGAGGAACAGGAATCAGATGAGCCAGAGACTGGGATGTCTCCTCAGCCTACAGGGGCCCAGAATGGAAGGTGAGGCTACCTGGAGGCTGGGACATCTCCACAGTCTACAGTCTACCAGGGCCAAACAGAACAGGTGGGTTCTGTGGTGGACACACTTACAGACAGACCCCTGTAGCAGGGAGTGTAAGTGGAAGGCCAAGAGAAATGAAAAGGAACTTGCCCCACTTCTCTTGGCCTGGATGAAGGGAAATAAAGTCGTGCAGGAGCTTCCTGGTTTGTCTGTGGGAGAGGGTGGACCTCAACCCTTGTGGGGGAGGCCCAAAGATCCTCCTGGGTTTCAGCACCAAATGTAAAATCAGACACGGGTGACCAAAAAGGAGTCAGACCTAAAAGCGTCTGACAAAGCTTTTATTAGGAATTGCCTGCCTCCATCCAGCCACCTGAAACCTACCTAACACTCTCCACAAACCTTCTTCAACAAACCTATCTCTTTCCTACTTGTTGAACCTTTCTTAAATCTGCATTTGACACAGTACCTTATAACAATGTCTGATCTTTTCAATTACCCCCTTAATAGATCAAATATTTTATGCTATTTACAGCACTTTAATTGAAACACAGCTGAAACCTTTTGTACTCTTTACATATAGAATTACACCTTTAGAATTAGTCTTGCTTTTGGTGAAGACCCAGAAAGAAAGCAGTCTTAAACTCTTTTCACCATTTACCAACAATTTATTAAAAAAAAAAATTTAGAAGACTAAAAGTGTTTCTTCACATAAGCAAAAGATATTTAGATATCGCCTTTCCTGCACTTCCAGTTTTATTGAGAATCTCCGAGAAGTTTACAGACAGTCCTTCCTAGATCCACCGTGACTTGACTGACAGCAAGATGACATCAGACTTTCAAGTCCTTACTGCCTTGGCAACTCTAGGTCACTTTGGCCCATGCTGACTGGTTAGGAGGGATTGTCCTTATCTCCCTGAGTTTCAGGATCTGGTCTCAAAAGTCTTCTCCTTCAGGGTAATTTGGGTTCCTCCTATTAACATTATTTTAATGGGCTTGCATTTCCTCTGCAGATAACAGATAGTTTGCTGAGGAGTGAACATAGTCTGTTCACTAAGATCAGGCAGGCTCCCCTGAAGGCAAATTGCCTTTTGGAGATCAACACAGTGAGTCCATTTGATAGAATTATTCTCTTATCCTAGTGTTCTCAACATTTACATCTGTCTGTCCCCTAACATTGGGGGATGTTGCTCTACAGAGAAAGAAAAAGGGGGAACCCACTCACAGGTAGATAGATGGGTAGGACACAGGTAGATCATGTAAGAAGTTATTTTAGTCTGTTATATAAGGAGCTGCTGACTGAGGTCCTCTCTCTACCTTTAGAGGAGAAGCCAAGAAAGGAGATTAAAGTGGAGATGGAGCTTCTGTGTTCTGTGTTTGACTGGCTTTTAGCCACTTCTAGAGACCCTGCATTCACATCAGAAACTAGCTCTGGCCAGAGAATTTGGGTGCTTCTAAGAGACCTCAGTTTCTCATTTGAATGGATTGCCTTGAAAAGAAACTGAAACAAGATCAGATTAACATTCTCTCTGTTAAAGCTTTTCCTCTGAATCCTGAGACTGAAAGCCATGTGGCTGACAGGGTCCTAGTATTTTTTCATAGAGAGAGTTCATTAATTGAAGTAGAAGATGCCTGAAAGAATAGTGATAGAGGGATTATTCATTTTATTCATGCTTCCAAAGATCTTGGGTAAATTCCTGTAAAAGTAACAGCATGGCTGGGTGGGTTGGGTTGTATTTTGTAAATTAGAGGAATGAAGTCCATGGACATAGGGTCAGACAGAACAAAGTAACAGATTTTTGGATTAATAAAAAGGAAGCAGAATTCCCAAAGATGGAGGGGTCCCAAGAGAGGGATTCCTTGAGGGGTTTTTCTTTGAAGAGAAGAATGTGAAAAGTTGAGCAGTTTGGGCAAAAAGAAGGTCTGGAGTAGATGTATTAGGCCAGGAGTGGAGACCTGGAAATAGGGAACCTTGGACCATTTGCCATTGCAGTGGAGAGCTTTTAAGATCTCTGAGAATTTGGGAGTCAAATGTGCCATTTTTAGGACAGTGACTTATTTTCACTTTATCTTGGGGTTCAATGTGTCTTGGAGATCCAGGATCTGGATATGTTTGGGAAGGAACCCCAAGGGGGTACCTAATAGCACCTTTGGTGGGATTGGACCTGTGCTACAAAAGATGGATTGAGGAGGGCCCCCAGGGACTCTGGTGGAGAGAAATCCAAGGATACATATTCTGAGGGAGCCACTCACCCAGTAGGTTATGGCTGGTGGTGGATGTGATGTCCAGCCATGTAAATGGTCCTTATTAAAACTGTCAGGGGGAGAGTTTGTGGTGAGGAAAATAGGAGGGGGAGGGAGACAGAGAGAAAGATTGATCCAGCAGAAGTCACAGTAAGGTCCAGAGGCGCCAACTGTGATGGGAATCTAGGGGTCTTTGACAAAGACTTGAATAGGAGAATGGTGTGAGGTTATTTTTGGTTGAGAAATGTCTCATAAAAAAGGGCTGATATGGGGAAGGGGGAGGGCTGTTGGAGCCTTGGGGAATATGAGCACAGTGTCCAGGCTGGCATGAAGGAGAAATACGGTACTATTTTGTAAGGGAGGAATGGTAATAGAAGCTTTGAGTTTGTGGAGGAAGTCATGTCCTAAGAGAGGGACTGGGCATTTGAGCATTATAATAAAGGAATAGGACAGGTGAATATCCCAAAAGTGGAGGGAAGGGGAGGCTGGTGCCTTGAGATGATACTCAGGAATTTCTGAGACCTCAATAATAGGGGCATTTCTTCTAAGACTGAGTCCTTGCCATGAAGACAATAGTGGGAGAGTTGCTCCATTTTCAAGCACAAATTAAATAGATTGGTCATTATGAAGGGAAAAGAGGCTGGAAAAGAGGGTATGATATGCAGAAAGAAAGAAACCAGACTTCAACAGAACAAGGAAATTGAAATAGTTGCGGGGACACACTTTCCAAGTGGAAAATTGCCTCTGGGATTTTGGATAGCTGATCTATTATATGGTGAATTGGGGTGTGGTTCACAACACAGATTTAGTAGGTGGAGATTAAACTGAGTTTCTCAGCAGGGTGGGGATTCTCTGATATGGACCTTAGACAATAGGCTCTGAGACTAGATTCAGTGAGTAAGGGGTTTACTGCCTGGTTGAAAGGCTTCCGGTAATTTTCCATGTCCATATTTCCAGACTGTACAGGGATATAATGAGCTGGATTGATGATATCAAATTTTTATCCAGCTAGTGGCTAAACAGATAAAAGTATTAAATCTGCCTGGGGAGAAGACTGCCTGATTATAATTGAAGCAGCCAGAGTGGTGATAGGAGATAACTTGATCTAGCTGAAGGCTAGAGCAGGCTCTTGTAGGGAAATTTTAACAAGAGTTTGGTGGGTGGTCACAGTGAGTTTGGAGATATTCCACACTGTGGCAGACACCTCAGGGAGGAGAGATCACAGGGACATTAGAGGGGAAGGAAATGGCACGAGAAGATCAAGGAGGGTGTGGGTGGGGCTAAGGTGGATGTTAAAATGAATGGAGGCTTAGAATTTGGTTTGGGTGTTCCTGACAAAAATAGGAGTTAGTCATTTCTGCTTGAGAGGGGCCTTCCATCCAGGCAGCCAAAAACAAAAGGGTTTTGGCCTAAGGATTCAGTTTACAGTGGTAGAATCCCATTCTCTGAGGTCCATATTTTCTATCTGCCTACACGTAATCTACCTTTGGCCTCAACATCCCCTCTGAAGAGGTCCTTGACTGCCTTTGGGGAGAAAGAGCGATGACCGATCTAGCTTCTTCCTGCTGGCATTGGGGCGTTGGCAGTGGCAGTCAGGGAAACTCTCCAGAGAGTCTATCTGGGGGGCCTCAGCAGAAGTTGGGAGATAGTGGCATGGAGGGTTATAATTCCATGACCACTTGGCACTTAATGGACTCTAGGCATCTTGTTTATCTGGGCAGTCCAGAGGTCTGTGATGTTGGTGGTTTGCAGGTGACTGGACATGCTGTACGTGAGTGAGGGACTATGGTAGAATAATAAACAATGCAACAAAACATGATTCTCTACAAGCATTAGTACAAAACAAATCAATAGAAGACCATGAAGATAATACTTATTACAGCTTAGGTTGTGATCTGATAAGTCATTTACTTGTGAGTGGAGGCCATTCTCAGCTTTACAAAAATGAGTAGTATTGCTAGGAACACATTTAATTTTTATAATGGCACAGGTGTACCCTTGAGTTGGGGAAAGCTATCTGATTTCCATAAAATATCTTAAATGTTAGAACTAAACCCTCATACCAGTGAAAAAGATTGCATTTACTCATACATGAGGTTAGGGAAATTTATGGATCTAAAATTGACTTAGAACAAATTTATATCTCTGGTAGTGTTTTCTGTAACCCTTTATTTATAATCTCCCAGTTGTGTTTACCTGTGGAAGAAATGACACAAGGGTATATATTTTTTTTCACAAGTGTATATTTTGAGTTCAGTTAAATGCCCATGTAGGTGATGCTTTCATTATACCTCTCCTGCTACATGTTTAAGATGAAGTTGGTCAACATTGACTTTTTGCCTATCTATTACTAGGTTAGCTAAGATTCCTCAGGGGGCCATTCTCTGGAACATATGACAGCCTCTTGGCTCCTTCAGACTTCCTTTATCAGTGGTGCCATCTGCCAGGATGGGTCAGGGTTTTGCTGACAATAAGTGGCTTCCCTTGGAAGCATCAGGGACATTTCCTTTTCCAATGACCATCCTCCTTGCAGAATGTGCACCCATTGTCTAAGAGAAGTCTCACTGTCCCCTGAATCTTGGCTGACCATTAATATTTTAACTTTCTTAACTTTAGTAATCTGGTTTTGATATTAAACATCCAGCAGGATAGTTTCACCAGTCTTAAAGTGAGAATACTATGTTAGAGTAGTAACATAGCAAAACTTTTTCTCCAAGTCTTGAGTCTGACAGCCATGTAGCTGACAGAGTCCCAGTGTTTTTGATAGAGAATTCATAACATGGAGTAGGGAACTTTTGGAGGAAAAGTGAAAGAGTGATTGTTAATTTTACTCATGCTTCTGAAGATCCCAGGTAAATCTAACACAGCATGTAAATGTAAAACAGCATGGCTGGGTGGGTTCTCTTTTATAAACTGGAGGAATGAAATCCACGATCACAGGGTCAGACAGAGCAAAGTAACAAGATATACATTGATAGAAAGGAAGCAGAACTTCTAAAGAGTGAGGGGTCCCAAGAGCGGGATCCCTTGAGGAGTTTTACTTTGAAAAGAAGAATGCGAAAAGTTGAGCACTTTGGGCAGAGAAGGTCCGGAGTTAGAGGTACCAGGCCTAGAGTGGAGCCCTGGATATTGGGAACCTTGGAACATTTGCCACTGCAGTAGGGAGCTTTTAAAATCTCTGAAAATTTGGGAGTCAAAT
The DNA here is from genome assembly GCA_004027875.1 of Aplodontia rufa. Lineage (NCBI taxonomy): Eukaryota > Metazoa > Chordata > Mammalia > Rodentia > Aplodontiidae > Aplodontia > Aplodontia rufa. The sequence goes on from PVKS010007359.1 coordinate 62,767, forward strand.
TGCCATTTTTAGGACAGTGATTGTTATTATCCAGCTTATATTGGAGCCAAGAAATATTACAGAAGAACACCAGTCTTTCAGGTTTGACTGTGTCTTGGAGACCCATGGCCCATGGCATGGATATGTTTGGGAAGGCACCTGAAGAGGTTTCTAATGGAAGCTTGGATGGGATTTGGCTCATGCTGGATAAGATGGAGTGAGGAGGGTCCCCAAGGACTCTGGTGGAAAGAAAGCCAGGAATCCAGACTCAGAGAGAGTCACACAGTAGGTTGTGGCCAGTGCTGCATGTGATGTCCAGCAATGTGAATGGTCCTTACTGGAGTCATCAGGGGAGAGGTGAGGAGGGAGAAAGATAGAGAGAGAGAGAAGATAGAGAGACACAGAATGAAGGGGGGAGGGAGAGAGAGAGACATCTACCTGGTGGAAGTCAAGGGAAGAGATGCTATTTATGGTTGAGAATTGTCCCATACCAAAGGGTTGTTATAGGCAAAGGTAGGAGGAAAGTGTTGGAGGCTAGGGGCCTGCAGGCATAGTGTCCAGGCTGGCACGAAGGAGAAATATGGGAGTGTTTTGTAAGGGAGGAATAGTAATAGAAGCTTTGAGCTTGTGCAGGAGGTAGATGTAGAAAACGGGACCTGAACTCAGACAGGGGTCTCAGTTCTCACCACCTCATGGAGAGGAAACACGTATTGAGTTTGGGAATTTGGGGGGTTTGAGGGGGTAATTGGAGGGGAAGGAAGAGAGGGTGGGGAGGGTGGAGGGTGAGTGGCTTAGGGAGGGGGCTATGGTTGGAGATTGAGCTGGGCTAGGACTATTAGGAGGATTGGAGGTACTGTAAGGAGGAGGTTCATCTGCAACTTTAGAGACAGCAAAATAGGTGGTAATGGAGGAGCTAGGAGCGTGTGGGTTTTGCTGTGAGGAAGAGTTGGAGAATGGTGCAAAGCTGACATAGAAAGAGATGGGAGTGAAGAGAGAGAAAAGCCTGGAAATAAGGAATTTCAGACCATTTTCCATTTTGGCATAGGAAGCTATGAAGATCGGTTAGTATTTTTGGATCAAAGGTCCAGAATTCGGGCCATTGTGTCTGGTTATCTAATTTGTATTGGCCTCAAATTTGGGTGCTTAAGCAGATAATGTGCTTAGGCCTGAGATCCGATTGAAAGTGAAGAGTTTTGAAGTTTTTTAGAAGACAACTGAGGAGGGAGTTGTCCTCATGGAGAGGTGTGACAGAGGTGACAGGAGAAAGTAAAGCATCTTCTGTTTGTTCCTTGCCACCCGGCAGTGCAAGGAGCAGTGCACCTGGAAGGAGTGGACATCCCCAACTCCTATCCCAAGGTGAGGACCCCAAGGGTCCTGCAGGGTTTTCTACCAGGGTATCTCTGCGAGAAAGCTGGAGTCTTACCTTTCCAGCGAGTTGATTAGGATGACCGGTGTTGCATGTAGGAATCAAATGGAAAATGGATCTGTGATCTGTAGGTCTGGGAGGGCAGCAAAAGTAAAGACAAGAATAAGGTTTCCAGAGAACACCAATAAAGAGCTCAGAAAAGCTTTTGTTCCATTTGTGTGTCAATGAGGCTGCAAAAACCTCGCCCCGCTAGGGGGTTGATTTCAGGTCATGTTCCAGCCTCCATTTAGCTGTATCAAAGTTGGAGGGTCCTCTGAATCTCAAATCTTGTATGAATGAAAGTAAAGATTGACAGATGAAGAATAAGGTAGAAGTGGTGGGAAGAGAATGGGAGGAAGCCTAAGGGCCCCACTTTCCCATCCCAGGTTTCTGCACGAACTGAAGAGAAAAGAGGCTGGAAAAGAGGGTTTGAGTTTCAGAAAGAAAAGAACCAGACCTCAACAGATCAGGAGATTTATTGAAATAAAATAGTTGCAGGGACACACTTTCCGAGTGGAAAATGGCCACTTGGCTTTTGGATAGGTGGTCTTTTGTAGGCTGAATTGGGGGTGGGTGTCACAGCAGGAATCTCAGTAGGAAATTAATCTGAGGTCCTCAGTAGGGTGGGGATCCTCTGATAGGGCCTGAGGCAGTACATTAATGAATGCCTGAGTCTGTAGATTTCAAATAGTGAGTAGGGGATTTGCTGCTTGGTTTAGTGGCTTCTGGTCATTTTCCATATCCATCACCAGCCTCACGTCAAAACCCCCACATTGGTAAATGTGTTTTTATCAAGTAAATGTTTTGACAACTTCATGGGGAGTATTTGGTTTCTTGGGTTGGTTTGGGTTTTTGTTATCAGAAGCTTGGAAATAATCACAAAATAATTATTTTTTATAAAAATAAAAACAAAAATAGCCCAGATTTCACAAAGTGGAAAGGAAATCAATGGAATCCCTTGCATTCTGGGAAGATTGAGAGCTTCACAAGAGCTGTGAAACGGCAGCTGAGGAGCGTAGAAGGGCTGCAGAGGAAGGCTTGTTCCTCCCCCACTCCTCCACCAAAGCATAGACTTTGAACTTTAATTAGCTGAGATCTCAAAGCCCTTTGACCTCTAATGCAATCAGGGACAAGGATAAAGTCACTTCCAACTATCAACTTTTGGGGAGGATATTTTTTTAAAGCCTCAGGAAGCAGAGTGGAGACTGGGGTAAGGACCCCAAAAAGAGAAGGACCATAAGGGGAATGCATCAGTCTACCCTTTCCAGTGGTACCAAAGTCAGGATGCCTCTGGCCACACGTATTCTCAGGCACAGCTGAACAGCACAGAGCTGGAGAGCAGCATGCCTGGGTTCTAAAGTAGGTTGATGGCTAAAGTGTCACTTGCTGGCTAGACTGAATCCCTGAGGAGGCCTGACTGAGAGGTTCAGTCATAGACAGCCCTAACAGATCTCCCAATCACAGCCTCAGCCTCCAGCCTCTCCAGATTGTCACAAACCCACTACCTTCCCACGGAAACAGCTTAGTAGTTAAAAAAAAAAAAAATAGTCAGCAGCTTCCCACAGGATAGACACCTGCACCTGGCAGGCCCTGCCTCTGCCACAGCCTTTGCATGCCCTTTTCTGTATTTGCGTGCCTTGCTGGGTTTTAACAGTGAAAACAGTTGGTCACAGATGAATTACCACCTTGGGAAAGGCAAGAACATTTTTCCCAGAAAAGAAAACCCACATGTAAAGTCACCAAATGCAGAACATCTTAGGAACAGAACTGCTTTGAACTGGGTTTTCCAAGCGCAGGAGGTTCTTCCTCATTCCAAACCACCTCCCACCAACTGGGAGATATTCAAACCATTTCCATTGCCCTGGGAGGATATCTCCATTGTTAGAAAACCAAATGTGAAATTCTAAAGAAAACTAACATATCATTAGTCCAGTGCTGTGAAAGCTACTTATATGGATTATCCCTTATTTGGGGCTTAGGAACTGTCCATATTTCACAAATGAAGAGACCTAGGCTCTTGGAACTCAAACCCTGACCAAAGTCAGCAACTGGAGCAGAACTAGAGAGTAAAACTTAAAAAACAAAACACTGACATCAAGCTGGACCTTTCTACTTCATCACTATCCTATTAGATTCACAGATAGGGATAAAAAAAATGTATACAGGCCAAGATTTACCAAGGTCAAGTTCATAAAGAAACTAGAAGTACTCAGGAGATCCATACTAGGGAAAGGGGGAGGGAGGTAAGAAGAGACTCCTCCACTAATTAAACATCACCAGTTCATTAAATCATGAAGAATTCATTGAGCTCCTACTATGTGCTAGACAGTGTCCCAGGTTATGGAAATGCACTGGAAGGGCACAGACAAGATCCCTAATCTTGGGGCACAGAGTTCACAGAAATGATAAACGGAAAACATGACAGGTGGCGACAAGGGCTGGGAAGGAAAACAATGAGGGAAGGAGTGTAAATTTGAAGAGTGGACGAAGAAAGCCTCTCTGAGGAGAGGACACCCAAGACGCAGAGCCCTACCAGAAGTGAGGACTCAGAGTTCAGGCTGAGGGACCACAAGTGTCAAAGCTCTGAGGATTCTGCCTATCATCCGTGGCGCAGGTGATGCAGATCTGTCTTCACATTTTGGCCAGTCTCGGAATCACCCACACACTTGTGTGAAAACAGAGTGCAGGGCACCCTGCGTTTCCGCTTCAATAAGTGGGCACTAGGAATCTGCCTTTCTAACAAGTTCCCAGCTGATGCTCATGCAGTTGGCCCAGGGACCACACTTTGAGAATGACTATGGAGAACCACTGTGGAGCCTTCCAATTCATAAAAAACACTTAATTAAGTCCCAAATGCACTGAGAAGCCATTAGGGGATTCTGAGCAGAAGATGAAGGGAATTTGTCTATAAGCAGTAGAAACAGCATCAGTTGAAGCAACGGATAGTCTTGAGGAGAAGAACAGTTGATGATCTTGGTTAGAGTGACTGTGGTGAAGGCGGTGAAAATGGTCACACTCAGTATATTTTGAAGGTGGGATGGAGGCACTTGACAATGGGTTGCTTAGGAGGATCAAGAGGTGACTCCTAGATTTTAGCTTACCTACTGAGTAGAAGCATGGAGAAGAGGGGTTTATGATGGAGTTTAATTTGGTTTTAGAAGGGAGTTTCGGGGCGTTTTGTTTTGGGTTTGGTTTTGGTTTGGTACTGGGGATTGAACCCAGCGGCACTTAACCACTGAGCCACATCCCCAACCCTTTTCTTAATTTTTGAGACAGTCTTGCTAAGTTGCTTAGGGCCTCACTAACTTACTGAAGCTTGCTTTGAACTTGCAATCCTCCTGCCTCAGTCACCCAAGCCACTGGGATTACAAGCATGCACCACTGCTCCAAGCTTGGGTTTAATTTTGAATGTAATTTTTAAAATTTTTTTAGGTTCCCATTAGACATCCAAGTGGAGTAGTGAATAGGCAGACAACACACACGTCTCAAGCTCTGGGAAACATCTGCACCAGAGGTATAAATTTGGGAAGCATCTTTTAATACCTGGTTATGTAAAGATGGGACCCATGAGATCACTACAATGAGTATGAACACAGAAGCAGCCCAAGCACTGGGCCCTGAGGCAAAACAGACAGAGGAGCAGCCTATGAAACTGAGAAGAGCTGGAGGCTGTGGAAATCAAAAGAAAAAAATTTCCATAAGAAGGGAGTGACAAGAGCTGGGGCTGTAGTTCAGTGGTTAGAGCTTGTGCTAACATGTGCAAGGCCCTGGGTTCAAAAAAAATGAAGGAGGTGGAGGTGGAGGAGGAAGGGAGGAGGGGGGAAGGAGAAAAAAAAGAGGAAGAGAAGAAAAATGAGAAGGGGAAGGTGGAGAACAAAGAGAAAGAAGTAGGAGAAGGGGAGGAAAGAGGGAGAGAAAGGGGAGGGTGGAGGCAAGGGAAAAAAGAAGGGGAGAAGGAGAGGAAGGAGAAGAGAAGAGGAGGAGACAAAGGAGGAGGAGGAGGAAGGGAGTTTCCCAATTCAGATGACATTTAGAATAAGAGAAGGACTGAGAATGACCACAGAATTTGGCAACCTGTACACTGTCTCATTTTGGTGAATTAGAGACCAGAGGTGGACTTACCATGAGGCTAATTTCTAAGACCCAATACTTGAGTGAAGCTTCAGAGGTCCTAGAAAGGGCACTACCAATATGTTCACATGTTCAAATGTTTTTGTAAAATTTGCAAAGGAAAAATATAACACAGTCTTTTCACTCTGACTTCCCCTCTGTCTCACTTCCCCTTCATGTCAAGTGGCCCTACACTAGCCATTTTTGGAATGCGGCTATGGGTAAGCTCAATTTGGGGCATTTACTTCGGGCATCACAGGGTGTGCGCATGTGCGTGCGTGCACACACACACACACACACACACACAGCTTTACATATATATAATTCATAATCTTTTTCATATACAAGAGCTACTATCAGTTGTTCTGGAATATGCATGGCTTCTAGGAGTACTCCTATCACACCATGTGGTGACTCTATCTTGTACTGTGACAAAAATTTGGGATCAGAGGTTCTATTAGCATGAACATATCCCAAGGTATCTGACATCTAGAAAGCACTGAGCAGTGGAAGAGAGACAGACTTAAAATAGATGGAGTGAGAAAAAGTAGTCTGTGCAAAATTCATAATTATTCATAATTGTCAAAGTTGAAGTTTTCTCAGTATAATCCCAAAGCCAGCAGAAGGCAGGGAATAATTAAGATCAAAACTGAAATCAATGAAATTTAGAACAAAAAACAATAAAAAGAATCAACAAAACAAAGAGCTGGTTCTTCGAAAAAATAAATGAAATTGACAGACCCCTAGTTAATCTAACTAAAAAAGGAGAGAATCAAAATAAATCAACAAAATCACCAACAAAAAGGGGGTGATCACCTCTGGCCCCATTGAAATCAAAGAGATTATCAGAACATATTTTTTAAAACTATACTCCTCTAAATCAGATAATCTGAATGACATGGACAAATTTCTAGACACATACAACATCCCTAAATTGGCACAGGATGAAATTGAAATCCTAAACAGCCCAATAACAGGCACTGAAATCCATATAGGAATTAAAAGTCTTCCGAAGAAGAAAAGCTCAGGACCTGATGGATTCTCTGTGGAGTTTTACCACACCTTTGAAGAAGAATGAACACCTTTCCTTATTAAACTATTCCAAGAAATTGAAAAAGAGGGAGCTCTCCCAACCACTTTTTATGAAGCAATCATAATTCTGACACCAAAACTCAACAAAGACACATCAAAAAAATAAAACTACAGACCAATCATGAATATCGATGCAAAAATTCTTAATAAGGTTCTTGCAAACTCATTCAAAAACACATCAAGGAAATAATTCATCATGATCAAGTGGGCTTCATTCCAGATATGCAAGACTGGTTCAACATACACAAATCAAAAAATGTGATTCATCACTTGAACAGAATTAAGGACAAAAACCATATGATCATTTCAATAGATTCAGAAAAGGCCTTCAATAAAATCCAGCTCCCATTTATGCTCAAAACTCTAGAGAAAATAGGAAATAAAGGAACTTATCTTAACTTTGTAAAGGCTGTATATGCCAAACCCTAAGTTAGTATAATACTAAATGGAGAAAAGTTGAAAGCATTCCCTCTAAACTCAGGAACAAGACAAGGCTGCCTGCTCTCACCACTTTTATTCAATATAGTTCTCAAGATCCTGGCTGGAACAATCAGGCAAGAGGAGGAAATCAAAGAGATAAGAGTAGGAAGGGAGGAAGTCAAACTATCCCTTTTTGCTGATGACATGATCCTATATCTGGAAGATCCAAAAAAACTCCACCAGAAAACTTCTAGAGCTAATAAACAGATTTGGCAAAGTAGTTGGCTACAAGATCAACACCCATAAATCAATAGCTTTCTTATACATCAACAATATTAGGACAGAAGAAGAAATTAGGAAATGAATCCCATTCACAATATCCTCTAAAAGAATAAAATACTTGGGAATTAATCTAACAGTAAGTAAAAGACCTCTACAAGGAAAATTATAAAATACTGAAAACAAAAATTTCAGAGGACCTGAGAAGATGGAAAGATGTTCCATGCTCTTGGTTAGGCAGAATTAATATAATTAAAATGGCCATTCTGCCAAAAGCACTATACAGATTCAATGCAATCCCCATCAAGACTCCAAAGTCATTCTTTGCAGATATAGAAAAAGCAATTCTCAAATTGATATGGAACAACAAGAAACCAAGAATAGCCAAAACATTACTAATCAAAAAAGACAAAACAGGTTGTTTTGCAATACCAGATCTAAAACTATACCATGGAGCTATAGTAATAAAAACAGCATGGTACTCATATCAAAATAGGAATGAAGACCAATGGAATAGAATGGAATACTCTGAGACAAACCCACAAATCTTTAAACATCTGATTTTTGACAAAGGGGGTCAAAATAGAACACAGAGGAGAGACAGCCTATTCAACAAATGGTGCTGGACAAACTGAAAATCCACTTTCAGAAAATTGAAATTAGATCCTTATCTCTCACCTTGATCCATCAAATCTAGATGGATCAAGGAATTAGGAAATAAACCAGCTGCCATACAACTGCTAGAAGAAAAATTAGGACCAATAGTCCAGCATATGGGAGTTGGCAATGACTTCCTCAACAATACTCCTAAAGTGAAAGAATTACAGTCAAAAATCAATGAGTAGGGTGCCATTAAACTAAAAAGTTTCCACACAGCCAAGGAAATAGTCAAAACAGTCAAGAGACAATCTACAGAATGGGTGAGAACCATGGCCTTTGATTCCTCTGACAGGGGACAAATATCCAAAATTTACAAAGAACTCAAAAAGCTCCATAACAAAAAATACAAACAATTTAATCAATAAATGGACCAGAGAGATAAACAGAAACTGCTCAACAGAGGACATTGAGCAAGCCAATGAATACATGAGTAAGTTTTCTAAATCACAGGTAATCAGAGAAATGCAAATTAAAACTACATTAAGATCTCACCTCACTCCAGTCACACTGGCAAAGATGAAGAATACGAATAATAACAAATGCTAGAGGGGTTGTGGAGAGATAGAAACACTAGCACACTGTTGGTGGAATTGCAGACTGGCCCAGTCACTCTGGAAAGCAACGTGGAGAATCCTCAAAAAATTAGGGTTGGATTCCTCATATGACCCAGCTATCCCTCTTCTGGGTATTTTCCCAGAGGAGTTAGAATCAGCACATTACAGTGACACAGCAAAATCCATGTTCATAGCAGCTCAATTTACAATAGCTAAATTATGGAACCAACCCAGATGCCCCTCGCTGGATGAATGGATCCAAAACCTCTGGTATATATATACAATGAAGTTCTACTCAGCTATTAGGAACAATGATACTGCATCCATTGAAGATAAATGGATGGCAATGGAAGAAATCATGCTGAACAAAGTTAGCCAAACCCAGAGAGTCAAGGGCTGAATGGTTTCCCTCATTTGTGGAGGCTGGAGCTAAACCCAGGCTTGGGAGAAAGGAAGATAAACTCATGTATTAGATCCATAGAACAAAAATGCAAAACGTTAATATTTATGAGATACAGTTACAAGATTCTTCATAAGATATTTGAACAAGCTATGCTGCATACCTGTACAAAAACATAAATATTTAATCCTATCGTCAAATATTATGAAGAATAACAAGGGATGATAGGAAGCCAGGAGAGAGGGAAATGGGGAAATGTTGGAACAGAGATAAAGCAAGGTACATTCCAAGCAGTTGTAAGCGTCTCTGTAAATACTATAGCCATATATATAAAAAATGTTCTTCATAGGTACAAGAATTATGTCACTGTATTTGGGATTTTTAGGAACAATGCAGGATCCAGAAGTAAGGGATCAGGGGATGGGAGGAGGGAGGTAGAAGGGTGCAGGGGGTGGATACTGAACAAACTGTATTGCTGATTTGTGTGCATCTAGGAATATGTGACAACTAATCCCATCATTATGTAAAACAATAATGCACTAATAAAAATAAATAAATAAATTGAAGTTCTATCAAGAAAATACTTAATGCAATGAATACAATTACTGATACATGCTCATTTTTTCTTTTTTATGAGTCATGTAAAATAGTTTATCACAATTTCTGCTTTTAGTCACAAATCTGCAGCAGTAATACAAATGATAAGGATATCTTTATGCAAAGTCGTATGTATCTCAATTGCCAATAATAAAAGATGAATTTTCATCAATTATGCTAGAAAAAAGATTAGATTAGCCTTTTATTCTCTCTATATTATAGAATTTTTTCAGATGAAGAGAAAGAACATATAGCCAAGAAATGTACGGGAAAAGTTATACAAAGGTGTGTCAGACACTTAATTTTAAAAAATCAAGTTATTTTCCTAGACTTTGTAATGTTTGTGAAATGTATCAGTTTTTTTCAAAATGTATAATTTGTATACATAATCCTTTTCATATATAATAGCTACCATCTATTATATATGATGGTATATATGACTTATCTTCTCATTCCACATATTTATTTTCATAATTTAATCTTTACAGAGGTCTCCCCACCCACAAAACAAATTGTCCTATAAAAGCTTCAAGACTCAAAACCTGCACCCATCTCGAATGGAGAGATGAAAACTAGAGTTAAATATGTTTAAGAAGAAAAGAAGTAGCAAGTATGGAAAGTGCTTCCACGGTATAGTCCAGAAGGAAGAGAAGCAAGTATGGAAGGTGAGATTAGAAAGGAAAATATAAACCAAAGGAAGAATGACCAGGAAACGATACAGAACATTCCATACTAATTGTGTGGAGGTCCTTGGCTACCACATCTTCCAGAGAAATAAACCAAATGCAACTGAACATCCAGAAAAGTCTCTCCTGGTGCCCACCAGACTTACGCTTTGATCTAGTGTGGTAAAGAGAGCAAGGGAGGGTCATCAGGAATTGTATTTAATAAGCTGTGATACAGATTTTTTAATTGTTACCATTGTTATTGCTGTCAGCATCTTGGTTTTATTTTAGGAGAAGAACCTACTCAATAAAAATCTTACAGGAGCCGAGCACAGAAATGCACGCCTATAATCCCAGCTACTCGGGAGGCTGAGGCAGGAGAATCACAAGTTTAAAGCCAGCCTTCTGCAACTTAGCGAGACCCTGTCTCAAAATAAAA
>PVKS010007360.1:0-73386 GCA_004027875.1 Aplodontia rufa
CATCACCAACACCCTCAGCACCACCATCGCCTCCGCCATCAGCACCAACATCACCTCCACCATCATCACCACCATCAGCACCACCATCACCACCATCATCAGCATCACCATCACCACCACCATCAACACCATCATAACTACCATCATCTCCACCATCATCACCACCCTCAGCACCACCATCACCACCACCATCAGCACCACCATCACCTCCACCATCATCACCACCATCAGCACCACCATCACCTCCAACCATCAGCACCACCATCACCACCACCATCATCACCATCACCACTACCATCATCACCGCCCAGAGAAAGTGGTATCTAATCTGGATTTTGAAGCCAGATAACAATATCTCAGGTGGATAAGAGGCAGGTATTACAAGTCCAAGACCCAGAGGGCACAAAGAGAGACAGGATTATTGGGGGTGAAGGCTAAGGGTTTTGGCTGTTCCAGAGTGTAAGCACGGGAGAAGAAACTTAGCAGGTTGGTGGTGGGAGAACTGGGAGTGGTAGAAAACGACCTTGCAATTATAATACTTCTTACTGTTGCTGTTTAACAAACTTGGATTTTCTGTCATAAGTGGGAGGTTTTAGCAAGAGAAATAATATTTATTCATTCATTTATGCAACAGATAATTATTATGTGCCACCATGAACAAGGTTCAAGGAATACAGGCAAGAACAAAACCACAATCCATTTACGTGACCTCACTGATGTTCACAATAAGCCTAGAGGTGGTGAGTGTGTCCCACGGTGCTACTGCTGGTGAAAACAGCTTCTGAGCCTTAAACTCAACATTTACATAATTCCTCCTCATGACAGCCCCGTGTGGGTGCACGGAGACCATTTTCAGGAAAGACTGACGGTGGAGAGAAGTTAAATGTTCCGTTCAGACACATCCAGCTAATCGGGACTATAGCCAGGATTCAAAGCCAAGCTCTTTGCTGTCCTAGTACTGAGAGAAATGCAGAGTGGCAGCTTCAGCCACAGTCCGGGTGCTTCAGGAGCCTCCAGATGTTTCTGACCTATCAATTGATTTACGCTCCAGGACACTGCACAAGTCCCCTGATTAAATGCAATGACATTGTTCTCTTTTGTCTTTATTTTCCTGTCTCCTGCTGAGAACACCATAGGATTCTGGGAAGTTCAGAGCCTTTCCCAATAGGCTCAGGGAGGCTTGGCCCAACCCCAAGTGTCCACCCCACAGTTTGGAGTGGCCATTCTGCCTGACCTGCCTCTGGAGGACATGGGCGTCACAGCTGGAAGCTCCCTGGATAATGTAGGGCAGGTCATCCTTACCAGCCTGCTGTCTGATGTCTTTCTGGCGTGGGAGGGGACAGAGCGACAGAAGGCAGGCATCAGGAACCAGTTCCTTTATCCAAAGCTGAGCAGCTTCGTGTCAGGGCAGAAGGCCCAGGGCTGGGGTACTGGGCATTCTTCCTAAGTCAGGAAAGAATTCATCCTGGGGATGAAATCACAAACTCCCCACACTGGGAAAGGGGTGGGGGGACTGGAGAGAATATCGGTGAGATACGTGGGGAAATAAAAGGAAAACCCTGCTCAAAACAGAGGTATGTAGGCACCTCCGAGCATTCAGTATCCAAAATTCAGGCACACCGGATCGTGGTGACCCAATATATCCTCCCTGAGGCCAGAGCCAGCTCCACGAGGGTAGCTGTGTGCTGGTACACCGTTGGCGCCAGATAGATGCTCGTGACTGAGTGTAAAGGGGGCTGCAGCCCGAAGCCTGGTAGTGCCTGCCATAGGAACAGTGACAGCTGCCCTGAGTTCCCCGAGGGGACAGAGTGTGGGCCAAGACGCAGCGCTGCCCCAAAGGAGCCCCAAAGACGCTTCTGGAAATCTCTGCCGTGCTTCTTGCTGTGCCGGGCACCACCTGGGCAGAAAAGCAGTATCAGACATTGTCCCTGACTCTGCAGGATGGCAAGCACTCACATCCGCACTGAGAACTACAGGGCTGGCTATGGCCCTGGGCTCTCGGGACCCAGAGAGCCACACGTCACACCCCAGAAGGACAAGTTCATGAAGGCAAGTGACTCACAGGTTCCTGTTCTTCTCTTTGGTGCTCTTCCCTCCCCGACATTTCCCCTGTTTTATTATTTAACGGATGTGTGTATGTGTGAGTAGTAACTGAGGTGACATCGTTGTATCCTTCCAGTCCTAAGAAGCCGCCTCTGCTCAGGTGGTTGCAGGAGCTGCTATTTTATCTCCTTCCTGCCCTGACACTGTGTCCAGAGGCGTTTGGCCCAGGGATGGACACCTGACCCAGGCAGGGGCCTCGCAGACCAGGGCGAGTAGGGATGAGGGTCAGGTAGAGCAAAGGCGCAGGTGCTGGAGGCAGAGACGGGAGGTGTGGACCTTGGAAGGGGGTGGGTGGCAGCTCCAGGGAGGCACACGTCAACTAAGCCAGGAAGAGACCACGCTCTTCAGGGTCCTGAACCCCTGCACAGCTCCAGATGAGGGGTCTGGAAGGTGGACATTCAGGCACAGCCCGATGCACTCCGCTGACGTGGGAGATGGGAGCTGTTCCTGCACCTGCTGGCATGGCCTGGTGTTTGTGAAGCAGCACCTCTGCCAGCCACAGCTCCTCCCTGGGATTTTCCATGTCCCAGGCCAAGGCAAGAGCAGCGGCACCTTCCAGGGGCTGCTGTGTCATAAGACTGCAAAGAGATGCGAACTCAGCCCCAAGGCCCAGCTGACCAGTAGAGGTTCCAGACTGACCACCAGACCTGGGCCAACAGGTTTCCACAGACTTCTCACCGACCCCCACCTGGGGGACCTAATCCCTGTCGGAACCTCTTATCATATCACACATCGTGCCTGCCTTGGAGAAAGCTGGTTTGCAGGGAGAGAATAAAGCTGGCACATGAACTGGCACAGAAGAGCACCCATGGAAAGTTCCAGAAGCATCACATCTTGGCTCCCATAGCCAAGCTCTTTCTGAAACACTGCCTTATCCAGCTGTAGTCTGCTGAGCTGATGAATTCCCCACTCACAGACAGGGTGGAGCTGGCCTCCACCTTCCTCTTCCCCTCGATCCAGAGTCTGATTCAAACTCTGCAGGAGGAGGACACAGCCTCTGGGAGGTGCGGTGATTTTCCAGGGCTGAGCTAACTGGGACAGAGCTGGTGTTCAGACAGGGCTATTTGACTTCAAATCGTGTCCTTTCCCCACCACGCTGCCTCTTCCCACCAGCACCCAGGATGCAGCTTCGCCCCCATCCCCCATCTCCTGAGGTCTGTTTCTGGAGCCTCCTCTGTCCTTCCCTGGGATCAGGCTGACGGCAGCAGGCAGCCCCAGCCCCTGTGCTTGGGGCCCAAGGGACCAGCAGCAGGACAGCAACGCAGTAGCAAGGCCATTTCGGAAGTGCCGAGGGCTGTGGATGGGCAGCACGGGTGTCACTGAGAGGAGCTGGGGTGCCTCTTCAACCCCAGAGCAACCTCTGTGAGGTTCTCAGGACAGAGAGAAGCTTCACAGAAGTCCCGCAGCCGGAGTGAGGGTACAGGACGAGGTCTTCGTGTGGAACAGAGCATCCTGTTTAGGGATGACAGAACCATACACAAAAAGATTAGAAATAAATATCTAATGGCAACCACACTGCCAGGGTAAGGAGGGAGGAGAAAGCCCCCTTGGGGGCCAGCAGGGCACCTCACTTGCTGGGTGAAGGGGCCCCTGAGCTGGCGCTGGGAGGCCAGGCCTGGCTGCGGAGGGGGAGATGGTGCAAAGCTTCCTGGGAGAGGCCTGAGCCAAGGCACAGGGCAGCAATCTGTGCAGAATGTAGGAGAAATGACAAACTATCTATTAGCTTGGGTGTAGTAGATGCTTAAAGAGGGTCTTCAAGCTGGAGTCTAAAGTTGAGACCAGCTTGCAGAGAGCCTTAGATAAAAAGTGAACTGCGGGCAGGAGGGAGTCATGGAAGGTTTTTGAGTAGGGGAACGATCAAATAGGAGTTGTGTTGGCAGAAAAAGTCCTTGGTGGTAATGTAAAAATTGGACCAGAGAGTGAAGGAACTGAAGCAGGACCCCTGGTCAGGAGAAAGCTGCTTTTAGGCAGTCACTGGAAAGGAAGCGGGGCAGGACCAGTGCGGGAGCTCCCAAGGTGCTTCTCTCAAACATGAGAGCAGAGGCAGGGGTGGGGACACATTGATGGATCTGGGAGTCTCTTCAGGGAAGCCCTCCTGGGCGGCCCAGACAGCCCCAGGCTTTTCGGATCCTGGGCTCTCCTGTCCCTTACCATGTGGTGCCCCTGTATTTCTGGTTCTCAGTTCCTCTTTGGCTTGTGACTGTCACCTCTGCTTGATCCTCTGCTTCTTGTGGCAGGAATATGCACACATTTTTGTGCATCCCCTAGGGAGGTCACCACTCCACTGACCCCAACACAGGTGTCCATGACAGCTGCCAACTGAAGCCCTATTTCCCTGGCCACAGTGAGCTCTGCACACCCATTGTACCTGACCTCTGTCTTGCTAGAGCCACGGTCTGGTCCTGACATTTGCTAAACTCTCCCCACCTCCTCACCCCCACCCCACTCCATGGACTGGGGTCCGCCCTGTGCACCCAGCAGTCACACAAGCCCTGATGGTGATTCAAAGCTCTACTACGTGTGCACACCTCCAGCCACCATCCACACCACCCAGGACTCCCTCTGCCCTGTCCTTCCTGGCTGCCCTCTAGACATCAATGTTGGTCAAGGTCAAGCCCCTGGGAATAGACCCATGGGCTAGGAGAGCATCTGGTCCCACCTAAAGGCCCCGTTCCTGAACACCGGTCTGGACTCAAATTGTGTGGACCCCACCCCGAGTCTCGATGTCTCCAAATCAAGTCCTTCAGAGCCACCTCCAAGCAGCCACCCAGATCCGCAGCCACCCCAACCCTGCCCTTTTTGCTGCTCTCCTGCACTGATCTCTGAAGAGCATTCTTACCCGTCATGACTAGGATGTGAGTCACAGCTGCCAAAGGCTGGCTGAAGGTGCCCGCCTGGTGGCTCTGGCACCCAGCTCTGCCTATACGCCTGTGGCACATTCCTCTGGCCAGGCCCCACGTGCTCCAGGCTGCAGAACATGCAGGGCAGAGCCAGCGTGGTTGGGAGTGGGGAGGGGGTGGGGCAGAGAGGTGGCCACATCTGTGGAAATGCTTCGCTTTCCAGAGCTCCAGCGTTACTGACCCGAACAACCCACTCCATCATCTGTGTCATCGCAAAGCAATAGTTCAAATTATATGTGATGATAATAATGACCATAATGACAATAATAGCAAAATCAGTGGCTGTGGAGTGCTCCCTGTGCTGGGCAGTCCCAGGGCTTGGTGAGGATTATGTCACTCAACCATGGGAATGTGGGTGTGGCAGTCCCCATCTTGCAGGTGAGCAGGCTGAGGCCCAGAGACGTGACCAGGGCCCTGGCCCTGCGTCAGGCTTCCCTTCTCAAGCCCACACTGCTCTTCAGCTGCCAGGCGTCTTAAAGCTACCAGAACGGCCATGGGCTCAAGGAGGGCCATCATCTCTGATCTGGATGCTCCTAAGAACCTTGCTGCCTGGCTACCGTCCCCACCCGCAGGCTGCTCTGGCACCTGTGAACCTAACCAGAGGATGCTGGCTTTAATGCTAATATCACTGATCTCAATCAGAGCACACAGTAAGAAAAAAAATTAAGTTTATCCTCACAAGGAAGAAATGGAAGCTACTGATCCAGCTGTTGGGGACCCTGCCATGTTCCCAAGTCACAGAGCAGCCTTTGTATGGGTGGTCATGGTCGACAATATTCCTTACTATTCCTTTTGTAGTCTCTAGTTCAGTTGCTCGGTTTAAAAGCACTTCCCCAATTCCATGGGCGAGGAAATGAAGTTCCTGAGAGATGAGGGAGCTGAGGAGGTCCACTCAGCGAGGAAGTGGCAGATCCGACTTTCCGATTCCAGATGGAATTCTCCCGTCTCCACCCCGTTCATCTGCTCTGTGATCATCCATCTCCAGGGTCTTCCCTGCCTGCTTTAGATTCCTGCTCTCTTCCATGCTCTCCCGGTCTCGGTCATTTACATTTTTGAAGGCGTCATTTTCAATCCATATGTTCTCTCTCCCAAACCATCACCCTTGCTCTTCTCGGCCTCTCTGAAGGGGCCCTCTGCTATCAGAAGGCTCCGGCAGCTCACGGGAGAGCTCTGCGGATACAGGAGACCTACTAAGCAGCAGTGCCTGCCTCCTCTTGTGCTGGAGTCTTAATGACAGGCACGCGCGAGGGACCCTTCCCCTTCCACCCGCCGGGTGAGCGGCTGGAGGACTGCATCACAGCTGCCCAGGGGGCCTCTCCTTGTCCTTGTTCTTGGGCAGGTGACTGAGCATCCGGGCAACAGACACACCGTTTGCACATGGCTTCCCCGGCCCTGAGATCGACAGCCTCTATTTGCCTGACTTCCTGAAAATTCAGAAATGAATTTTTCCACCCTCAATTGCCCCATAGTGCATGAAATAGGAACACCCACTCCTGTCCTAAGCTACGCCCAGATCTCGGCCCCTAAACTTCTACTCCTGCCGTCTCATTACGTCTTCAAAGCACACATCCCAGCTGACGGCACAGAATTGTCCTGGATGAAGCACATACTCTCCATGCCGGAGGGTGACTTGGATGAGCAGAACCCTCACTGTCCTCCTCTTATAATATTGTCAGTCACTATTACTAGCATTGTTACTAGTTATTTTTAATTTATTTCCTTCAGATCAGCCATTGCACTTGATGGTATTGCTCACCCCCTGGTAAGGGGATGATGTGAGTACCTCAGAGGTCCCATTGAACAGAGGGGAACAGCGAGGCAAAGAGAGGTGCAGTACCTGGGTGAGGTGGCTCAGCAAATGCATTGGGGCAGGAGTAAGCCTGCCCTGACGGTGGGATCTGCCTCCACCTCACGGTCCCCGTCACAATGTCCCTCTGAGAGGGGCTGCCTGGGCCTGCAGTGTTGGAAGGCTCTGCTCAGTTCTGTGTGCACCTGCAATTGGGACAATGCTGAGAACTCACCCCTCCCAGGGTCGGGTCCATCCCCTCTGCCCTCCTTCTTGTCTCTGACCTGCTCCTCAACTCCTCTCTCTGACCCCAGCCCAGTGTGTTGGAGAGTTTGACAAGGATACGAGTGAGGGGCATGGCAGGTCCTCCTGTGGAATGTCTGCTCCTCTGTATGCGACACCTGGAAGGCCCCACCTTGCTTGTGGCCCAGTTTCCAGGCAGGTGGAACATGCATGTGGCATTTGGCAGTGGGGCCACTGAGGCTCTGGGAGGAGAACTGGATGGAAAGCAACCTGTGTCTACTGCGCATATGCTGGGATTTCCCCTGGTCCTTGGAGAGGGAGGACACCAAATGCTCACCCTGCCTGTGACTTCCCATCGCCTCCTGCGGCTCTGTCAAGACTACTTTTCCAGCATGCCAGGGCTGCCGGAATGGAGCAGGAAAGCCTCGTTCTTCACTTTAGCCAGACTGACATCTCCTCCTCCAGGAAGCCCTCTTTGCTCTCCTGGGTCACAAAGAAGCGTCACTCTAGGGGTTCTAATCAGGCCTTAGGCACAAGACCAGCATCAGTGCCTATGTATCCCCTCCTCATCTGTGAACTCATGAAGGAGGTTACCTGGGGTTCTTTTTCTCTGCCCCACGCTTGACTGGCTGGTGACATGTTCTAGACACTCGATCCGTGCTTCAACTGCAGTTCTGCCACTTCGGAAGGAAACAGAAGAGGCGGAAGGGAAGGCAGGCAAGGGAGATGGGGTGCTACCAGAGGGAACCTGAGTGGCTCAGAGATGGAGACCGTAAGGTGTGGCCAGGCCCTGGCAGCATGAACCATCAGGACAGGGCTGAGCTCCCAAATTCAGCATTTAACAGTGATGGCTTTAGGTGGGGTTGTGGGGACAATCCCAGTCTTTCCTCAACTTCTCCCAAGCTTTCTCCACTACTGGTATCCACGTTTAATTCTTTCTTTTATATTAGGATAGTCTTAAGAGGGTGTGTATACACTTAATAGCTATGTGCTATTCAACAGGCTACACACCATCCCAAACTTCAATTGTCAAGTCAGTGTAGACTAAGAATTAAATTGGTGCATTTGTGTCTGTCTGTGTGTATGTGTGTGTGTGTGTGCATGTGCGTATAAACATGCACACTGCTAAAATCAAATTGGTGGTCTTATCCCAAAAATGTAGTCAGCATTAAATTAAGGACCTTTTATTTTGGACTTTTCAATTTGAATTTCCTCCCATATTATTCTCCTGCAGTGTTCTGTTCTTACGTATTCTGTTTTGCTTCTGCTATCCCAAAATCTTTCCTTGGCTGGAATGACATTTAGCGCAGAGTTGGGGCTGTATAATTTTAAGTGAAATTCGTTAACAACATGGCTTCCAAAAGGTTGGCCCCTCGGAAAGCCGTAGAGGCATTGCAATTCCCTATTGCCCATTGTGCAGGAGGATGAACTGAGCAAGGAAGGGTTTCCCCAGCCTCTGATACGTTATGGGTCTCCTGAATCCTAACCCAGACCCAGAGCTTGCGGGTGGGGTCAACTGCCTGCTCTAGCCTGCACCTGGAAGGTGGGGCCGGGGGCATGTCAATGTCTGTGCTGGTATTCCACAGCAGGGCCAGGGCACTCACACCCATCCTCCCCTGCCCCCAGGAAGGAATCTGGGGTATATGACTCAGTCTGTGGAATCAGGGATGGAATTGAAGGTGTCACCCTGGTTCCTGGGCAGTGCACTGCACCTTTCTCTGAGAGGTTTACTGGGTGCCAAGCACTTGGATCCTGCAAGCTGGTCCCCCTTCAACGGATTTGTAGAGCACCCTTATACACCTAGGATGGTGCTTGTGAACTTGGGTGGGAAGAGAGAGAAAAGGCAGGGCTGAGCTTCTTCGAAGGGTAAGGACTCCCGGCTGTGGCTATCTGGGTGTGGAGCCCACTAGGAAGAGGCAACAGGGGCAGGATCAGCAGGTCTGGCAGAAGCCCACCCAGCTTGCAGAGGATGCAGGTGGGGCTGTGGAGTCAAAGGGAACACAGCAGGACCCAAAGGCTGCAGGAGAGGACAGAAAGAGGTCCAGGAGGAGGAGCTATAAGATCTGGGGAGGCCACGGAAGATAACTCAAGGAAGAAGAAGGGTGTGTGTGTGTGTGTGTGTGTGTGTGTTTGTTTGTGTGTGTGTTCTGTCTATCAAGGGCCCAGGCAATCACTCAGACAGATATCCTGTGTCCTTTCCATGCCTGGCCTAGTGGCTGGAGCACCAAACTGGGCACAGCTGCATGGGTCAGTGTTGACCACCAAAATGCCATGGCCACAGCTTCTCTTTATGGCCTCTCTGAGTTGATGGTAGAACAAGGGATTCGGAACCAGAAGACCTGCTTTTTGAGTCCTGGGTCTGCTAATTATCCGGTGATTGGAACCAAAGTTTTCTCATATGCAAAATGGGCCTAGCAACACAGAGCTGGAAGAGTCAATGTGAAAACCATACGAAGTCCATCTGTACCCACTAGCAATGCACATGAAAGTGTCCTGCTCTGCAAGTACAGAGACGAGGGAGAGAACAAAACAAAGGGAAAGAAGAAGAGGAGGAGGGGGAGGAGGAAGGGAAAGAAGGAGAAGAAGGAAAAGAGAAGAAGGAGAAGAGGAGGAGGAGGGAGAGTGGAAGGAGAAGAAGGAGAAGAGGAGGGGGAGGAGGAAGAGGGAAAGGGGGAGGAAAGAGAAGAAGAAAAAGAGGAGGAGGAGGGGGAGGGGAGGAGAAGAAAGGAGAAGAAGAAGAGCAGAGGGAGGAGGAGGAGTGGAGCCCCCTTCGTCAATGCATATTTCCCTGTTTTTCATCCATGCCACCGAGGGATGCAAGTGATCATTACTGGTGTGAGAGAAGTCTCGGTTGCTGAGAACGTCAGAGCTCTATCTTGCACGCGTTCCAGTCTCTGTGTGTGCTGTAGAGTTTTAAGACATTGGATAAGAACACTAGTGCATCTTTTATTTCATTTCCGGCTGTGTGCTGCATTTATGAAATTCTTTCCCACTTTAACATTACAAACATATTTCCTCCAATTCTTTTTCATTTTGTTGCCAAATTTTATTCTCGGAAGGATTCGTTGGTTTCCCAATGACATTTATGATGTTGCTCATCTTTTCTCTATTGTTTTGAAATGCCACCTTGGATGTGGGGGTTTTTTTGGTTTTTTTTTTTTCTGGTTTTGCTTTTGTAATTTGCAGAAGGCTTCCCAAATTTTCAGGATATATTTATATTTCTTTTCTCTCTCTCTCTCTCTCTCTCTCTCTCTCTCTCTCTCTTTTACTTCCGTAGATTTTTGTTTGGGAAGGTTTTCATTCTATGTATTAACATTTCTTTGGGTCACCAGGATCTTGTTGAAGATTGTTTTAAAACTGTTAAATTTTCTCTTCAAATCAATCATTTATTAGTTTGCATCATTTATTGGTTAAGCGCCCCAGCTGGAGCTTACTCCAATGAAGGAAGTCATATTCTTGCTAGCTCAGTCTTCGCCTTATTGAGGCGAGGCAAAGTTTAACTTGTTCTCTGGTGGCTTGGGCTCTGTAGTCTCCTACAGCTGCTCGTATTGAGTGTCACCTGGTGGGGTCAAAGAGCAAGCAAGGCTTGGCAGGGAATGGAAGTGTTGATCTGGGATGGTGGCTGAGAAACCCGCTTGCTCTTCCTCATTGTACTCTCACCGGCCATTTGGGTTGCTCCCGCTTGGGCTGTAATGGGCACTGCGGTCCTTGTCTCTGCACCCACACGCAGTGTTTCCCCTGGGCTTGGGCTCTGGGGTGCCATTAATGGGTTAGCAAAGGCTTAGCGTTCACAGTTGCTGCCAAGCAATTTTCCAAAGCAATTGTGCCAGGTCACACCCTCTCCTGCTATAAGAACAGAGTGGCACTCGCCCACACCCTGGCATTGTCAGTCCTTTAATTTCAGCTATTTCACTAGGTGTGTCGCGGTGTTGTGTTGTGGTTTTATCCTGCGTGTTTCTGGTGACTGATGGTGTTGAGTGCCTTTTTCTGGCCGTTCGGACACGTTCTTTTGTGAAGCGTCTATTCAAATCTCAGCCTACTTTTAAAACTGTCTTTTTCCTGCTGATTTTAAATGAGTCCTGTCTCAGACACATAAGCTGAAGCACCATGCCCAGTCTGTGACTTACCTATTTTTACTTCTCTTTTCTTTTGCTCTTATTTTTGACTCTGGGGATTGAATCCCGGGGTGCTGTGTGCTGTATTGGCTGAGCTACATGCTCAGTCCTTTCTAATTTTTTTTTTTTGAATTTTGAAACAGTCATGTTAAGTTGCTGAGATTGGCCTCAGACTTGCAATCCTCCTGCCTCAACCTCCCAAGTAGGTGGGATTATAAATGTGTTCTACCATGTCTGGCTCTGGGATATGCATTGATGAACAAAGTTCAACTTATTAATTTTTTATAGTTAGTACTTCTTTTGTGCTATTTTTAGAATTCTTTGCTAATCTCAAGGCCAAGAAAGTAGTCAACTATATTTTCTCCTAGAAAGCTTATTGTTTTGACAATTATGGGGTTTTTTTGGTTAAAAAAAAGTTGAATGTCATTCATTTCACGTGGGTCAATCCAAGGCCGAAGCTTCCTTAAGTTGTTTTCCTTTCTTTTTCCTTAAGAGAGAGAGGGAGAGTGTGAGAGAGGAAAGAGAGAATCAACTTTATTTAGTTATTCATCTGGCCTTTGTTCAGTACTCAGTTGTGTATGTGGTGCTGGGGTTTGAACCTGAGTTCTCGTGCATGCCAGGCAACGCTGTAACTGCTGAGCCACCGCTCCAGCCCCTTACGTTGATTTCTATACGTGAGTGAAGTGGGTCTCCGTAGGCTTTCCCCCATGTCGAAATCCCAGGGATCCAGCTTTGCTGGTTGAGAATATCTGCCACTTCCTGCTGAACTGCAATGGTGCCGTGGCCAGCACCAGGGGGCCCCTCCTGGGTGGCCGCTCCTGGATTCCATTGGCTGTCTCCATGCCAGCCCCTCGACAGCCCTTTAGCCAGTCTTGATACCCAGCAGTACAGGAAGCTCAGGGCTTTAAGGATGTCCCAGATGAGTCCTATAAGCATCTGTGGGACTTCCTTGCTTTGGAGCATAGATTCTGAACACTGGACGTTTGTCATGATCCTCCAGAGAAGCTCTTAAATCTCCCCCACCCCCGGCCCACACCTTTCACTGGCTTCCTCACAGCTGTGCCACTGGCGCCAGCAGTCTCACCTGCAGACCTCCTGTGTTTCCCAGACCTGCTCAGGAGAGCCACATCTGAGAAGCCCTCAGCATCCCGGGTGGGATCAGGCCCTCACCTAGCAGGCTCTCTTCTCTGTGCTATGGTCCCACCACATCAGGGCTCCTGGAGTCAAGATGTAGCGTATTAATGTGTTTTCAGCTTGCTTTCAGGTTCTGTACCTGGGAGAACCAAGGACGAAGGCTGAGACTGGAGATTCTTAGCCCCTCTCTTAGCCTACACAAGATAGTGATAGGAAAAAAAATATTCAGGCCCCTCCTGAGCTTCAGACCAATGGCTCTGATCCATCTACTTACAGCAATACCCCCAGGCTGGTCAATCACCTTCATCCTCCTGGTCCCCAACAGACACCAGGCCCAAACCCATGGGGCTCAAGTGTTCTCATCTACAGGTGGCTAGGGACAGCCTCATGTCTGGGCCAAGGTCCCCAGATGGGTGCTGGGAGGTGGTTGGTCCTCCCACAGCCATCTCTGCCTCCTCCCTCTCAACTCCAATCCGGTGAAGCTCGTCCCCCTGGGCGGAGTGGGCAGCTCCTCACCAAGACTTAACCGTTATCTGGCCTGCAGCCCGCCTATGGCTACCCTCCTTGGAGCCTACTGGTCTCCAAGCACTGTCTGAGTTCAGCCGTCTTCAGAGCCACCAGGGTCACCCAGTGGCATCCCCACCTGGGCTGCGGCTGCACACCTCCTGTGGGAGTTTGCCCAGAGCTTAGAGCATGTGTGAGGCAGGCTGGCGGGCGGGGACTGCAGGACTCACACTGGCCTCACCCTGTCATTAGCAGGCAGGGTTCTTCCTCCCAAACCAGGGCTGGCCCTTGTCCCTGACCTCTACAGCCTCTGCCGCTGTGAGACCACCTGCCCTAGCCTCATCCCTTCCTTCCACCTGGGGTACATCTGCAGCCCAGGCACTGAGACTGCTCGGCTAGTCTGGTCACTTGTGAATCTGACCCGCACACACCCTGACAGGCTAGCTTGCTCCCTGAGCAAGGGAGGGGAGCTCCTGGGGGCCCCAATCCCCACAGCCTCTTTGGTCTGGGCATGAGCCAGGGCCACTCTTTCCAAGAAGTCTTCACTGGGTCACCTGCTCTGTGTAGCTTTGGGGGTGAGAGTTAGGTCTGGACTAAAGCAGCATCCCAAAGCAGGGGAAGCCATGTGCACACCTCTTCTGGGGCCCCATGGTGCTACGGTCATGTGATAGCCACTGTGTAACATCACGGAATGGGAAAGAAAAGCTTGAATGATTTTTCTGCTCCCTGGGGTTCCTTGGCAAAGCGGAATTGAAAATCGATGCATGGAGCTTCTCCTCTTCCACCCAGGATCGGTGGGTCTGGGAAGTTCTAACATCATCCATGTGTCTCTAAGTGATAAAAATAAATTTTTTTCTTTATTTTAAATATGTACAATTTAGCTCTGCTCCTTAGCGATGATTTGGAAAGAATGGAGGAGGCAGGGGAGGAAACAAACCCAACTGTGATCTCATGACTCCAACACAACATAAACGCAATAGCAGAGGCTGGCTGCTTTCTAGAATGATCGCTAATGTTGGTGTGAACGCATGATTGCTCTGGCTCCTATCAGAACTTAGGTCCGTAATTGTCCATTCATTGCTCCTTGGTCTTCTTCCCCAGAATGACTGCACAGGAGCTAAGGTAGCAGAGGTGACAGTTTGGAACACATGAAAAATCACAAAAAGAAAAGGAGAATGACCCCCCCAGAAACCCAGGTGTCGCTCTCTTCCGGGGAAGGCGAAGGCAATTGGGGGTGGCGTAAGCGAGGTCAGGACAACAGGCTGAACTGCTTGTAGAATATTCTAATCTCCAGACCCAGACAGAGATTGGGAAATAGAGCAGTTGCAAAAGTGGACTTCTTCAGAAAGCCCCAGCCCAGTGGGCGTGGTGGCTACCTGTCAAATTGCTGCCTCCTGTTCGAGGGGAAGGCCCTGGGGAAGTGGTGTGTCCATTGCTCCTGGAACCTCGATCGCCTGCCCACTCAAGCCAGCTAATTCTATTGGCCTGCACTCGACCTTTCCAGAAAGCGACAGAAGTATAAATAATAAAGTAAGAAGGGCAGATCCATTTGGCCGGCCGAGTGGTTCCTCCTGGAGGTACGGTGAGTATGATATCACCCCTATGGAAAGACCCAGTGGTCTTTGTCTATGCCCCGTGAAGTTGGCTGCAGATTGAGGGCGGTATAGTACTGTCCAGGGAGGGCATCTTGGAAGAAAATTCTAGAGGCTTTCCCACATCTGGGGAACTCCCCTGGAGAGGTTTGCCAGGCAGCCCTGACTCATTCCCAAGAGCTTCTACTACCAGAACTTTCCTAGAGGAACAGCCTTCGTGGGTGTGAGGATGGGGTGGTCTCAGGAGGTGAGGCAGCCCTTCCAACTGGAGCCACCTCCGCCCTCACGCTGGCCACAGTCAGCCTTCATGTGAGCTGTTTGTGTACCTTTAGCCGTTCCCAGGACAGACGCTGCGCCCACCAGGTAGTGGAAAAAGTGAGGCCAAGCTGTCTGTTTAAAGCGTTTTTGCAGAATTGACTTCACAGGCTGGATTCCCATTCTCACCCATTGCTTGTGTTCCCTGGGACCCTAGACGCCTCCCTTGTTGACTCTGGGCCTTGGTTTCCCCTTTGTGGCACAAGTGGTAATGAAGTCAGTGGTCACGCAGCCTCTCCAACCTCTATATTCCCTCATTCTAGAATGAAGGCACTGCAGGGGAAGAGGAACAGGCCAGGAAAGAGCTGGAAAGTTCTAGAGGGTTTGGAGAAGTCTGTGGTGCAGGCATGGGTACAGCTTCTCAGGTCTCCGTGTCTGCTCATTCAGCAGATGTGGGCATTGTCACAGGGTCCCAGTGCGTGGCTCAGAGTGACAGCACACAAAAAAAGGACGAAGACAGAAATCTACAGGGAAAATTAATAAGTGGGCTGTGTTCCATTCATTGTTGGCCAGGAAGGAGTGCAAAGGACACAGCAGTGGTTGGTAGAATCTTTATGGGGCTTCTCTCACTCCCTACAGGAGGAAGAGGAAGTCCCTTACCATTACTTAGCTCAAAACTTGCTTTGAAAAATAATTTAATTTCTAATGCATCTAGAATGAAACTTTTCTTAAAACAATTTCAATCCTTTAAAATGGATAGAGATGGAAAAAATTATGCTGAGTGAAGTATCCAAATCTCAGACTCAAGGGCCAAATGTTTTCTCTCATTTGTGGAAGCTAGAATACAACCAGAAACAGTATGATAGATGGCTAGGCTAATAATAACCTCAACGTGTATGAATTTTTACACGAATAGGGGGAACCTGGCCTAGGATGCTGGGAGACGTGGGGAGGGGAGCAAGGTCGGGGAGGGAACAGGAAGGACATCAGGGAGACCAGAGAGAGGGAGTATGGGGGAATCAACTCAGAGGTAAACCTCCGACCTCCACGAGAAGTCCATTTAACACAGGGGTTTAATTGGGGGAAACAAGGAAGGAACCTTGGGGAACTCAAGGGGGGAAACCATGGAATGGCATTAGACTTGGCTTGCTATGTGAATATACATTTGATCTTGATTGTTTGACAAGGATTCCCTCCTAATTGTAAGTCTATATTCAACAAATAAAAAATAAATAAGATGGATGGACCACAGACCATACCCAGTCCATGGCTTTGGTGACAATCTTGGGATCAAAGCACATCTCTTGGAAAGTCCCTTCACATCTCTGAGCCCCAGGGAGGAGAAGGAGTGTGTCCAAGTTCTGTGCACTCTGCCAGGGACTCTGGAAAGGGTCTGAGGTAAGCAGGGGTCTTGGAGGACCTTGGGTTCCTCAGGGTAGGAAAGGGTGGCTGATGTGTCCAGACAGTGCAGGGAGCACTCTGGTTGCGTGAGGTGCACTGGGTTGGGTTGAAGATTTTGGGGAGGGGAGCTTGTCTGAGCGTCCTATAAACGTCCCATCAGTCGTGGTCTCATTGGCTTCGGGAGGGATGTAACAGCAACTTTTCCTGGCCAGCCAGCAGAAAGAGGTGGGAGAGTCAACATTGGGGGGCTCTGAAATGGGGCATCCCCACCACTGAGAGTGACAGGACCTTCCGCAGCTGGCATTGTTCCGGTTGCTCACGTCTTGTTTTGGCACTGCAGGTGAGGAGGGAGCAGGCGCTTTATAAAATTACCAGTCTCTTCACAGTGTGTCCTCCGTAGCCACAACCACAGATCCCACCAGCCTCAGATCAAAGTATCTGGGGAAAGTCTGAAAATGTTCACACTTTTTTTTCTCTTGTCCCATACCCTAAATAATATAGTAGGACAACTACTTACATAACAAATAGTTTAAGATTTTTTAGGTAATGTAGGCTGATTTAAAGCACATGGGAGGGGTGTGTAGGTTACAAGTACATAAAATGCTATTTTATATGAGGATTTTGGTATCTGTTGGTGGAAGGGGATCCTGAAAATAACCCACTACAGTTACTGAGGGACAGATTTTTTTTTCTTTGAAAGAGAGAGATGGATAGAAAAACAAATTTTATTGAGTTTTCCATGTGGCTTTCGTTGCTCCGAGACTTCATTGTTTAAGTGGTGCTGGGGTTTGAACTCGCGTACTTGCACATGCCGGGCAAGCAGAGTAACCGCCGAGCCAGGGCAAAGGGAGGTGGAGGTGGTGCCCACTGCCCTCCTGGGGGGGACCCCTCTCTGCAGTGTGGGCACTTGAAGCCACCTGTACTGCTCATCCAGATGGCTTCTCACCTGCCTGTCTTCAGGATGAATGACTCATGGGTCAGCGAGACACTGTTTCATCTCTGTTCTCAGCAGAAGGAAATTAATTCTCCAAATTAATAGGGAAGGTGGGGCTGGAATAATCTGGTAATGGAGACATGTATTTTAGTAGTTCTGTCTCCCCATGCATGTCACACAGGGCTCAGTTTTCATCTTGCTCACTTTCCTCTTGATTTATTCTTATTTTATTTATTTTGAGTGACAACACACACACACACACACACATACACACACACACACTCCAAGCTAAAACCCAGCCAAGACTTGCTCAACCTCAGACAGTGACCTATCAATTCATTGGGTAATAACCAGTTGCTCAGCTATTTTAATTGATGGAATGAAAAATGAAGCCTACTCAGGAATCTGACAAATGTGGGTCACTTTGGGGTCTGTGATGATAGGTGGAAAATCCAGAATGGGGGTGGTGGGGAGAAAGGGCAGGCTGCTCACACTTGGGAGGATGCTGGAAGGGAGGTCTGAGGGGCTTGCTGGGACCCAGGCTTGTCAAAGTAGGAGGAGGCTGAGACCCAGCAGCAAGTGCACTGTCCCATAGGGTACAGACACCAGTTGATCAGCAGCGTCCAGCGGGGAAACTACACAGCCCCCTCCCGATATGATAGGTGACATTATTGACACCCTAAAGGGTTAAGAGGTTTGCCTGGTGCCCTCTAACCAATACCCAACATCCAGACTTAATTCCACAGTCAGTTCTCACATCTAAAATTCTGTGACGTAGATACAACTTTTTGGGGTCAGCAACAGAGCTCCAGTGCAGAGCCATGGGTGAGCTGCGTGTGCCAGGCCAGGCCTGGGGGCCAAGAGTTTCTGCTCTTGCCTGTCCTGGCTTGTGCACCAGGCAGCTCCTCTAGTTGTCTGGCACACCCCTGCAGAGGATATTCCACCAGCTCCTTGAGTGACAGGCCCTAACCCCCCACTCCTGGGCGTTGGGAAGTAGCGCAGCATGGGTGGCGATTGGAATAACAGAAGCTTCTGTTTTTAATCCTTAGTAAATTGTCCAGCCCAGGAACTCCTGAGATGGGTGCCTTTCCATTCTCTATTTTCTTTCTTTCTTCTTCTTTTCTTTTTTTAAATCTGAAGCATACTTAAAGATTCTGTTGATTTCTTGCCTATAACCTATTTTCAGACAGAGCCCCTGCTCATCACCAACATTTTAAAATTTTTACCAAAAAGTAGTTCTGGGGAACAGAAGATGCTTAGAGAGCCTGGGAATCGGGAGGTTCTTTCTAGAATGCCACACAGCCATGAAGACGTGAGTCAGAGCCTGTCTCACTTGACGGTTCTGGTGTTAAATTAATCTACACATGATATTTGTCAGGGTGCTTCTGGTTTCAAGTCTCCCTGACCACATAACCCAACAACACTGCAGTTGTGGAGGGAGGGTGGGCTCCAGTTGCTCTGGGAAATCCTGGCAGGATGCTCTTGATGCTCGGCTTTGTCTTCCATTCCCTTCTGGGGCAGCACAGAGTCTCAGTTCCTGGCCTGGGACATCCAAGGTGGTCAGAGGGCAGCACCCGCAACAAGCCAACAAGTGATCCTGTTGCTCCCCCTTATTGGACCACTCAAGTCACATGCCCCTCCCTGAGCATGCTCTGATTGGATTAGGCCTTTCTCCTGCACCAGTGGGGACTGCCCTGCACCACACAGACCCTGCCTTGGAGCTGGGGATGAAGACACAGCTGCCTAAAAGAGTAGATAGCTGGAAAAAAGTGGAGGATGTTTGGGTGGAGTTTACTAGACTTTTCCAATATGGTACCATAAACTCCTTGAAGACTCATGTGACAAAGGCTGTGTCCACCGAGCTGGTTGGTGTCTGGCCTATAAGGGCAGGGGGACTCCTAGGTTCAGGCCCTGTGCTTGCGCTCACTCATCCATTCATTCAATCAAGCAGAAAGACCCTGCCTGGTCCAGGCACCATTGTTGGCTAAGAGCTCATGGACCCAGGATTATATATACCACATGCTGCAGGCTGCAGGCAGGTCACAGCACCAGGTGTCTGACTGGTTCCAAAAGGGGAGCTCTCCAGAGTCCTGCCCCTGGGACCAGCCCCGGGCTGGATGTTACCTGGAGCTGCATCCTGCTCTGCTCCTCTGGTCCTGGTCCCTTCCCTTCCCAGCAGCCTCCTTCTAAAATAACACTCCAGTCCTGTTATGCACCTGACTCTCAGCTCAGGCTCTGCTTGCAGGGAAGTCAATCAAAAACAACTGGGATCAGCCTCACAGCTGGGCAGCTCATGTTTCCCACGGATTACAGAGGGACAGAGATGTAAATTACAGGGACGTCAGAGTAAGGGACCAAGCAAAGAGATCTGCCTTCACTTAAATAAAAATTAGCATAAAAGTCAATGAAAGCAGTGTGCTCAGCCAGAGAAATCAACGCTCTTGGTGGAACACCAGGCTTTGGCAGTTCTCTGCAGCCTTAGGGTAGAGACAGATGACAGGAAAGCACCCAGTGAGATTCTCATTCCCTAAAAGCTCACAGTGCCATTGCGAAGTGTCACAGCTGAGCGGCTGGCGAAGGACAGCAGCC
Source organism: Aplodontia rufa (assembly GCA_004027875.1). Classification (NCBI taxonomy): domain Eukaryota; kingdom Metazoa; phylum Chordata; class Mammalia; order Rodentia; family Aplodontiidae; genus Aplodontia; species Aplodontia rufa. The sequence continues at coordinate 19,557 of PVKS010007360.1, forward strand.
CTACAGCCAGGCAGTGTGGCTTTTCTTCCCCATAACACCACCCTGTATCTTTTCTGGAAAAGGCACAGGGAAGGAGGTTTACTGGAGGCCAGGGAGAATGTCCTGCAGGCTGCTTGATCTTACACAGAGAGCCGCGTTCTGCAAATTACTCAGAATCTTTTTGGTGATAAAGAAAAAAAATTCAAGTCAAATCAGTCAACCCTAAAATGGCAATTCATTGGCTCTTGTAACTTAGAGTGGGTGGGCATTAGGTAAAGGTTGATCCAAGGACTCTAAAGGTGTCATCAGGGGCCACTGTTCATTTCTCTCTCTCTCTCTCTCTCTCCCCTATCCTAGATATAGAAGTCATAGCCATATTCAGCTACTTTGGGCTTTATTATTAAGCTGATCAGCCCACAGTTAAGAGCACTTCACATTCTCCAGGAAAGACACTGACTGATCTGATTTTGGTCATGCTCTGGTTTCTTAGCCAATCAGTGTGACGACGGTTGGTGAGTCACCAAGGGGTGACTGGGTCAGAGGCCCATGCTGTGGGGTATTCTTATAATGAAGGGGAGGATAGATGTTCCTCAAAGGAGTTGAGACAGTGTTACTCTAAGATGAGAAAGGAGCTGTCACGCAGGGGACAAGGGGATCAAGACCAGAAAGACAAGGAGCAGAGCAAGAGTGCAGCTCCAGGGGGCATCCATTTCTCTCACTTAGGAAGTGGAGATCATTTCCAGCCATTGGGGTGATCGTAGCTAAATGCTCTCATGGATCGCCACACGAGAGCCACTGTTCTTCTCCCTTCGTCTGGTCTTCCATGTGGATCAACAGGGACAGTGGGTTTCTCTTGATTTTCTCTACTAATCTCAGATCTACTGCTCAACAGGACAATCCCCAAGGACAATGAACTTCCTGCTGGGCCTGGCCCTGTGTCTGGCTGGCCTCCTCACCTCAGAAGGATTTCTGAAGCCCAATTTCCCTCCAGTTAGCCATGGAGACTTGAGCCGGGCACAAGCGCTGACAGCGAAGCGGGCTGCTCACGAGCTGGCAAGGTGCAACATGGAGTTTGGCTTCAAGCTGCTCAAGAAGCTGGCCTCCAGCGGCCCCAGCAAGAACATCTTTTTCTCCCCACTGAGCATCTCCTCTGCCTTCTCCATGCTGTCACTGGGTGCCCAGGACTCCACCCTGGCTGAGATCAAGCAGGGTTTCAACTTCAGGGACATTCCAGAGAAAGACCTTCACCAGGGCTTCCAGTACCTCCTCCGCAAGCTGAACCAAGAGAGGCAGGACGTCAGGCTGGAGGTTGGGAACACCCTGTTCATGGATCAGAAGCTGAAGCCACAGCGGAACTTCCTGAGACAGACCAAGAACATGTATGATGCGGAAACAGTCCCCACCAACTTCCAGAACTTGGAATATACTCAGAAGCAGATCAACGACTACATCAGTCAGAAAACCCAGGGATTAATTAACAACCTCATTAGTAATATAGACTCTGGCACCGTGATGCTTCTTACAAACTACATTTTCTTTCAAGGTAAGGTTTGAGACATGTTGGCCTGGAGGGGAGAGGATGACCTTTAGATATGGATTAAAAACCTGAATCATCACTTGCTTGTTCTGTAGCCTTGACTTTCTTTCTTTCTGTCTTCTCTTTCTTTCTTTCTTTCTCTTTCTTTCTTTCTTTCTTTCTTTCTTTTTCTTTCGCTTTCTTTCTTTCTTTTAAGAGAGAAGGACAGTGAGAGAGAGAGTTTTTCACATGGCTTTAGTTGCTCTGATTCTTAGCTGTGTGAGTGGCGCTGGGGTTTGAACCCATGTACCTGCGATGCCAGGCGAGCGCCATAACCGCCGAGCCACCGCTCCAGCCTGACCTTGACTTTCTATGTGATCAGTCTCTCACTGCACAGAGTGAGGACATTGATGGATACCACCCAAGGATATTTCGAGACTTAGTGGGATAAGTTTCAGTGACTGCGCACAGTGAATGTTGAGTGGATGCTGGTCATTATAAGCATTGCTGTCACTTTCTTTGTCTTTAAAATGAATACCAAGACATATGACCTTGTTATTGGGAGTTGAGGTAAAAATGTTTGTGCAAAGTGCTTCATGAAGGATAACACTCTCCATACGTGCATTTCCATGATTATTGACTATCCTAACCTGACACTGGTGGATGAGGTTGCAGTGACATTCTCAGCTTCATTTCTTAGATGAAAGAAGTGAAAACTGGGGAGAGACTAATTACTTATCCATGTTTTTTCAAGGCCAATCAGTGACAGTCAGGATTGGAACCCATTTCTCTTGGCCTTGGGGCTGTGCAATTTCCACCTCTTCAGGCAGATGCCCAGGATGGTAGCTGTCTTGGTGGTGGTGATGACAGCTTGGTGGGTGCCTTGTTCTCTTTAGCAGATTGCATAGCTTCCCCAAGTCTAAGGGAGAAACTGAAATAGAGCTTTGTTCTCCCCTCTGCGCGCACACACACACACACACACACACACACATACACACACACAGAGGTTGGCCAAAATAGATGAAAATCGGAGGATAACACCTCTCAGTTCAGACAAGCTCACTAATGAGCTGTCAATGCCATGAACAGGACTTCAGTATTTCAAAAGGCGATCTATTGTTATCGAGGGGGGGGGGATGTCAATGGCAAACCAAAATTACAGTCTGCCCAAGCCAGAGGTGAAGAAAGAATTTGGAACTTCTCAAAGTCCCTACATCCCCTAGATCACACCCAGAATGATAGTAACAACAATAATGCTCATGATGACTACCATCCACTCGATAATCACTATATACACTTATTGAGCTATGCTGCCGTATCCCTCCAATCTCCTTGTGGCTCTACAAGGTATCAATCAATATCTTTATTCTACAGATTAAGGACACTGAAGCCCAGAGAGACTGAGACACTTATCAAGGTCATTCTTTTAGAACAGTGAGGCCAGGATTTGAACACAGGGGATCGGCTCACAGGGCCCTAAAATGAAATCTCTCAGGTTAGAAAAGACATAGACCTGAGTTTACATGCAATAGGGTCCTTAGGATCAAAAAGGGGTCAGCCACCTGCATTTGAATGTTTATTACTCTCCAGCAACTCTGAAGGGCAACTGTTCCATTGGTTTTCTTGTAAAAGTGCTATCAGGACTGACTTACAACAGAGTCAAGCATCTTCATTCAAGTTACACCCAAAGAGCCCCACTAATTGCAGTTCAGTCCCCTCTACTGGGACAGAATCAACAGGCTTTCTCAGCCTCCAAGGCACCTCAGTTCCCTTCTCAGCTCAGCATCCCTAATCCCAGTTTCTTGTCAATGCCCTGAGCCAATTTCACAAGAAGTATCCAGGGCACGAAGCCCTGGAATTCTTCCCAGGTATCCCAGAATGTCCAAAGCTGGTACTCTGAATTGGGGTGGACAGAGACTGGTGATTAGTTGAATCTGGTCACCTCCTTTCCCTCTGGACACTCATCTCCTTTTGTCTTTCAATCCTAAGCCAGGTGGCAACATAAATTTAATCCAAAAGACACTAAAGAAGAAGATTTCTTTGTGGACAAAAATGAGGTAGTGAAAGTACCCATGATGTTCCATGGGAGCGTGTACGACGTCGGCTATGACAACCAGCTCTCCTGCACTCTCCTGGAAATTCCCTACCATGGCAACATCACAGCCACCTTCATTCTTCCTGACGAGGGCAAAATGAAGCGCTTGGAGGAGGGCTTGCAGGTGGACATTTTTGGCAGATGGAAGAAATTAATGTCGAAAAGGTAAAAAGGGTGCTTGCGTATGTAGCGCCTTGCTTCTTTTCTTCCGTCCCACTTTTCACTTCTTTCATCCAAATTTGTTAAGCTCTTACCGCATGGCCAAGTCCTCTTCTGATAAACTGTAATGGTAGGAGGTGGCCTGGAAAAGAAGCGTAGGGATAGAGCAGAACACCTGCTCTTGAAGGAGATGCATTCAAACCAAGGGAGAGTGATGGATGGAGTCTTGAGAGCTTCACAGAGGAGGAATTTGTCCTAAGCCTTTAAATGCGTGGAAGGGAGAGAAGCAATGGACGCCCTCCCTGAGCTATGAGGATTGTAGGGTCGGGCACCAGGAGGCACCAAGAGAGGAAAAGATGATGCCAGGACTGAGCCGGGCGTCCACAGGGTGCTTCCTGCACCCCCACCAGGGTGTGTATTCGGACATCTAGAGTCAGCCGAAAGCTCACGACAGGGAAATCCTGGTTCTGGTTCTGGATGCTTCAGATCAAGCCACAGTGCTGGGGAAGTGGGGCTACATGGCAGGGCACCCCTGCTGTGGAGCTGGAGGAAGGCTAGTGGCCTTAGCACCAGCCTCAGAGAACCTTTGAAAGACCAAAATGCAGATCAGCACATTCCTACCCCACAGAGGCCACGCACGAGTGTGACTTCTCTTCTCCTTCTTCCTACTGGTTGAACAGGGAGAGCTCCCAGGCTCTCAGCAGATCTTTAGAACTCCAGGCTTACCGAATGACAGGTGTCTGTAATGTGGTCTCCAGTCCTCAGGATGGAGCCCAGCACAGCAGCTCACCCACCGATGGTGAGGTGCAGGCATCCCTTAACACGGGGTGCCCTGAAGGGCAGGAAGCTTCCAGCCTGTGGTCCACGGAGTTTGCAGCGTGCCCGGGGGTGTCCAGAGGAGTGAAGACGATAGGAGCTGGAAAACAGGAAGAGCATTGGGCCTTTGACCCTCAGTTTACCTATGAGTTCCGGCTTTGTGAGACGTGGACCATGCTCAGGCTGCCTTTGGTGGTCGGAGAGCAGTGGCTGGAGCCCCTGCAGTTGGTTTGCTGGGTGCCCCAGCCCCTCTCCAAGCTCTTTCTCCCCATTTCTCAGAGGTTTGCAGTTCTTGTGCTAGCAATGGGGACTGCATGTGCCCTTTCCTATGGTCCTCTGCAGGCCCGGCACTGTGATCCTTAGGCCAGCACTAACTGCACACAGTCTCCTGGGATATGCCACCATCTCTCTGGCTTCAAAACAAGTCCTAAAGTCCTCCCTTTGCTTCTCTGCCCAAGTGTGGGAGAGATGCTTTGAGATTCCCTTCAGGTCGGTACCAGCCTTTCCAGAGGGCTGGGGACAAAAGAACCAAAGCTCCTCATGAATATTCATGAGAACAACCTGTCATGAAGTCCACATGCAGGCTGCCCTCAAGATCTCTTCCAGTGGCACCCACCCCCATCCTAGGACTGGGTCTGCTTGTCCCGCCCCATGAGACTGCTCCCAGCATCTCCAGGACTTGAGGTCAGAACTCTCCTGGCAGGAGGGCCATGCAGGGAGGGTCACTCTAGCCAGATACATCCTGCCTCCCAGGCACTAGCCCTGGGTTGACCAGCCGCAGTGATGTCCACCTCCTCCATAGGGAACCCCATGTCCTCTTGCAGGCTAGGGGACTCATCTGAGGTCCCCAAGGGGAAATTTCATCTCAGCAGAACATGACAGGCAGCGTCCCTACCATCTGAACTCCTTTGGTCCGGGGGACAGCTTGTCAGGTTGCTTTGAGTGCAGGCAGGGAGCAGCCCAGCCCTCTCTGGTTCCTCTGTGGGAGCAGAGAGCAGGTGGGTTGTCCAGTGAGTTCTTCCTGTAGTTGCCTCCAGACTGGAAAGCCTAGGAGAGGCCAAAGAGGAAGAGAAACCTTTTCCCCTCAAGACAAGTAGCCTCATCAACAGACACATGCCTAAAACATACCCCAAAATTACGTGCATGTAGAACATGCCAGAATTCCGACTGCCAGTCCTGCTGCTCCTATTCCCCCCAAGGGAAACAAATTCCAACTTTAGTAGGCACAGAGCTGTTGGGACTTTGAAATGGTCCTTTTCACTGTTAATAAAATCTGAGAGTCCTATCCCAGCCTAAAGGTCCCATGTCACCTTCCAGCAGTGGCCCTCAGTTTCTGGCATCACTTGGAGATAACCAAAGCCAATCTCCCCACCCATTCCTAGGTCCTGTGTCATCTGACTCCTTGGTAACACCCCCTGGGAATTCTCTCCTAGTCTCTCTGCAGCAGCCCCCTACTGAATTCTCTCCATCAGATGCCAAGATGCCGTTAGTTCTCTGCTCAGCGGCCCAGGGACGGCCCACAGCTCACAGAGCGGCCTCTAAGTAGGAAGCAGCACAGCTCCTGCCACTATGAGGTGGGCCTGGCGCACTGGTGCCAGCATGCAGGAAGTCCCAGTGCCCTCGTTTCCTGGCATAAAGCCTGCAGGTCCCCTGTTACCTCTGCACCTCTCCCCATGCCGGTGAAAGCCGTGAAGCACGGCCTCTGATCACTGTCCTGGCTCCCAGTCCACATCCTCCCCTGAGCCCACTCCCATCAGGCCTTTGCATTTTTCACCTGAGCACCAGGGTGCCCACGTTGTGTAGTCCAGGGGTCAGTGAGGGCTCCTCCTTCTCCACTTGCCAGCAGCCCCTACCTCCTTCAAAGGAGATGTCCCCTGGCGTGGCTCCTCCCAAGTCACTAGCTGTTTCCCTTGCACGATCCCCCTGTTCCATGCCGTGGGCTCAGTCCTTGGGACCTCTTCCTTATGGAAGTTCCCCTGTAGTGAGCACCCTGGGCTTGGGTACCATCTCCATCACCACCAAGCCCACATTGCTGTCCCCTGCCCTATTCTCTCCCTCAAACTCCAGAATCCTGTTTCTGTCAGTTCCACCGGGATCTCCCCCAGGGTCTAATGGGGTCTTAGCCTCCCAAGTCCAGAACAGACAGCCTGATCTTCCCTGAGCCTCCTCCAGCGCTGAGCGCTCAGGCCTCAGTCACTGGCTGGACCGTCCTTTTAGTTGCTCAGACTAGAACCTTGCGGTTGTCCTTGATCAGTTGGTTCACTTGAGCCCTTCAGTTAGCCAGCCAGGAAACTCTACCGGCTCTGCTTTAAACTGAATCCATCTCTGACTGCCCTGGGTGGTGGCGCACCCAGCATCAGCTCTGGACTCACCCTCCACCCCAGCACCACCACAGGGCGGGCAGAGGGACCTTCCAGGCCCTAAACAGGACCACGGCTCACCTTCCACCCCAGCACCATGGCAGGGTGGGTGGAGGGGACCTTCCAGGCCCTAGAAAGGACCAAAGCTCACCCTCCACCCCAGCACCACAATAGGGTGGGCGGAGGGACCTTTCAGTCCCTAAACGGGACCACAGCACTCCTGCAGTGAACACCCTATTGGCATTCTCCGTTTTATTCAGGGTAAAGACCCCATTTGCCTCGCTCCCGCCTCTCAAGGTCTTCTCACACCTCGTACTCGACTCCCAGCAGCCCTGAAAGTTTTTTTATATTATGTTTTCTCCTTAGCACCCACTACCCCCTCACATACCCTGGCATGTGCAGACCTGCCCAGGTGTTGCTTTTCCCTGGGCTGATTTCATGGAGCACAGGTCAGGGGCCTGTTCTTTGCCTGTCCTGTTCGCAGATTCATCTACAGCACCTAGAACAGCATCTGTACACAGTAGGCACTTAATAACTATTTGTTGAACGAATGAGTGAGTGGAAAGGTGCGCTCGGGAGTGGTTGACTGGTTGTATGTCAAGTTGTAAGACTGAGTGAGATTCTGGGGGCAGGGGAGGATGGCAGGCAGAGGAGAGGAGAGGACCTGGGTCCCTGGGGGTGATGGCTATCATCCTTCTTTTTGCACAAGGGACCTGGAAGGCTGGTAACAGGGCTCATGGACTTGAACTCAGGCCTCCGTGGCTCTAGGTGTGCCCTGCTGCCTCTAGCATTGGTTGATGGGGGCAGGACTGGCTCAGGGCATAAGTGCAGGTAGGAGCACGGTGGCATATGGCCATGAGCATGGTGGAAGGAGCTTGAGGACATCTGCTGTGGGCAAGGACTCTGGGCAGGATGGAGAGGAAGCAGGGGCACAGTTCAGAGAGTACAATGAATCTCAAAACCAGGGTCCCAGAGTTAAGGAGCTGCTTCTCTTTCTGTGGACAGAGAGACATCCGAGACCTTTGGCGTCAGGAGGACAAGGTCTCATTCCTTTCTGTCCTAAGGCCTGTCCTATGGATCTGCAGGACCCTCCCACTCACCCTTGCCACTTTTGACTCCCCAGGGTTGTCGATGTGTCCGTACCCAGGCTCCACATCTCTGGCACCTACGACCTGAAGAATACCCTCTCCCAGCTGGGCATCAGTAAAATCTTTGAGGAGCACGGTGACCTCACCCGAATCTCCCCCAACCGTAACCTCAAAGTGAGCGAGGTAAGGTTGCCTTACCCGCATCCTCCAGCAGAGGGCGCTCCACACTGCCCTGGAGAGCACAGAGGCCAGGCAGGCAAGGGCTCTCTGCCCGCCACACCAGCCAGGCTAGAGTGGGGCTCTTCCTGACCAGCTGGTTGATCCCCAGGCAGACCCTAAGACATCTCCAAGCCTTTGTTTCCAGTCTTTAACACAGGAACTGTCTTCTGGTGCTATTTTGGAAGCTGATTCAATGCAACAAAGATTGATCAAGTCCTGGAATATTTATCAGGCCAATAGGACTGTGTAGGCAGGGTCATCAGATTTAGCAGGCACAACAGGAGACACTCAAGTTAAATTTGAAATTCAGATAGACAAGGAAAAAAAGTCCTTGTGTAACTATATCCAAAATATTGCATGAGACGTCTTTATCCTTAAATGCACTTGCGATCATGTATTCGTGATCTTGAATTCAAATTTAACTGAATGTCCTTTATGTTATCCAGTAAACCTACTTTGGGATTAAAAGGGCACAGAAGGGGAGGGGATTTCCGAGGTGCAAATGAATGAGGGGGATGGTCAAAGGGAGGGAGGGGCGTGGCCAAAGGTGGCCGGTGGGGGCAGCAATTGAGCAGGGGCTGGTACACTACTAACTGTGATTCTAACAGAGGGTATTGTCCGATTTCCTGCAAGTAAAATTGTTGGGATTTTGTAGACCAGAAAGGAGTGTCCCAGTGTCTGACAGAGGCCTAGCAATTTCCCTGCAGCCAGCACCTACTCTCAGATGCTGAGGCCACTGGGGTGGATCCGGGCTCTGGGACATGGATTCCGGATTCTGCCTCCCTCTTAGCCATCTCTCAGACTCCACAGACCCCTTCTGCCACCCCATGTTGATGATCCCCTGAACATGGGAAGGATGGCAAACCCCCTCTATTTCCTGTTGTCACTGACAACCCCACCCCACCCACACATACACTGTCTTCTTTATGCTGCCCCTGCTTGTCCAGTAGTATTCAGCAATGACAGCAAAAGAGCCAAGAACACTGAGGTGGCTGGCACCAGTCACATTACATCTGCGCCAGGCAACTTTGGCTAAGTTGTCTCCCTCTCTGGATCTCTTGTCTCTGCCCACCTCGGGGTGCCTTGGTGGGCACTGAACTTGCTCTTGGTTCCTGCAGGCGGTGCACAAGGCTGAGCTGAGGATGGACGAGAAGGGCACAGAGGGGGCAGCAGGCTCTGGAGCGCAGACACTGCCCATGGAGACTCCGCAAAAACTCAAGATAAACAGACCCTTTATGATGATGGTTTACGAGAAGCTAACACCTTCCATGATCTTCTTGGCCAAGATTGTTAACCCTGGTGGTAAATAAAGAGGACTACTGGCTGGAGGCCGTGGCACATCCTAACTTAACGCTGCATCCTCGCCGTGTCCCCCGGCCGCACGGTGAGCACCTCCAGGCTCTTGGAACTTCAGAGACCCCTGCCTCCTGAAGCCCTCTCTTGCCCCTGGGATTTGGGGATCAGATACCTCACCACAGCCTCTTGCCAGGGTCCCTGGCCTGGCGGGCAAAGGACCTTGATTTTTTAAATAAGCGCCCGTCCCCATGCCAGGTCTGCTGGCTGTTTGTGGCGATTTTAGGGAAGGTATGAGCCACAGAGAGCACCTGGGGGTTGGCGGGAGAGTAACCTGAGTCTGTGGACGTGGGTCTTTGGTCTGTTTGCTACACAATCGTACACCTAGAGCTTTCACCTGTGGGCCAGGCCTCCAGGTGGACGCACTTGTGGGTCAGCCCATTGGGTGGGGAGGGTGAGCCTAGGGCAGCAAATGGGACTCACTGCCAGCTTTGTCTGTTACACACACGCACACGCACGCGCGTGCACGCACACACACACCCTGCTGCTCTCTGGCTCATTATCAAAAGCAGGCTCTACCACCTAAACCCATTAGCTAAAAGGGCTCCTGCTCCCACCCTGGAGAACTGGCCCTGCAGCCTCTATCTGTGATCACCAGGGGGCACAGAGCTACTTATGTCCCTAGCTTTGGTTTCAGACAGGGAGTCCACCTGGGGCAGTGAGTTGTCAGTGCTACCTATCTTAGGGGGAGGTGATTCTGGGTGGCTTGGCGCTGAGAAGCCCTAGTGAGCAAACATTCCTTGGGCAGGTCCAGCAAACTGCAGCTCTCTGTGCCCTCTGTGTTTGGGTCCCAATGGCCCTGTGGGCAGCCAGAATGAACATTTGTATAACAGATATGGGAAACTGAGCCTCAGAGAGGTGAAATGGCTTCCTCATGGCTTCAGGGTTAGACGCGGGCATCTGGCTTGGGGCTGGAGGGCAGAATCTCACCCTCACCACACTCAGCTCCTTTCCAACTTTGCCCAGCATGTGGGGAACCAGCAAGCCCCTCCTCTCTGGCCTGGACGCCCAGCAGGCTATGGAGCCCTGGCCCACAGGCTGAGGGAGAAGCATCCAGGAGAGGGACCGGGTGACTGTACAGTGAGAAGTGCTAACACTGGGGAGTGCCAGAGAAAGCGGCTCCCCTTGAAGAGCGCGGAAATGGGGCAGCAGGCTGGCGTCCAACACCAGGGCACAGACGTGGGCAACAGGCTGGGAATCCAGCCGAGCCCTTTGCTACCTCCGTTTCCCCTGGCCCAGCCAATGGTGGGTGTGAGAAGACACTAGAGGAACCCAGAATCCACCGGGATCATCTCAGTTATGACCCTGGGCACATGCTTCAACTAGGAAAGTCATTTTTGTGACTGGTGAGCAGGGCATTAACCCCTCTGAGCCTCAGTTCCTGCGTTTACTGAAAGGGAGCAAATGCGAGCTCCTCCCAGGGCTGAGGAGCCCTGAGGACTACGGAAGACTGCATGGAAAGCTCTTGGCACGCAGGCCTTCCGTGGAGAGCCACAGGCTTCCACCAACCCTCCCTTGAGCCTCTGAGGCGACTGCTGATTTCTAAAAAGTTGCCTCTGCTCCACTGCGGGAATTCCCTTCTGCCTAATGAGCTCCTACTCACCCTTAAATGCCCAGTCCATTTTGATCTCTTCATAAACCTTTCTCCACCTTTCAAGCAGTCCTCATCTCCATGCATGACGATGGCGGGCGGGTCTGAATGTTCGCTTCACTCCCATTAGGCTGCAGGCAATCCTGCAGCGAGCAAGGACCCATCCAGCTGCAGTCTCTGGACTAGTTGCATGCAGACTTGGCTCCTGTCTTCCTGGTATTAATATCCGGTATGGTTCTGGACTATAACTACACCAGCAATTTGTGATTACAGGCCCAGTAAGCATGATGGAGGCTGATCAGGGTGGTTGAGAGATTGTGATGGGGGATCTGATTAAGTCTGGGGACTAAGGAAAGGCTTCCATAGGAATGTGATATTTGGAGAGAGTGCCAAAAGCATAGATCTCATCTGCTTTACGTTGTACTATTAATTCCAACTTTATTTAGGTGTGGTTTTCAGTGTAATTAACAATATATAAAATCCCAATTCATCTTTCAAATATAAATTGGGCATAGTTTACCATACACAAATAAATAAAAGCAATTCACCACATAAACAGAAGGATAAAAAACAGTCATCTCAATAGATGAGGAGCACTCTTTCAACAAAATTCAGCACCCATTTATGATAAAAATGCTGAAGAAACTAGGAATAGAAAGAACTCACCTGCACATCATAAAAGCTATATACCACAATCCTAGAATGAGCAGCATAATGAATGGGGAAAACTATAGTAATTTCCTCTAAAATCAAGAACAAGGAAATGATGTCCACTTTCACCATTCCTATTCAATAACAGTACTTGAAATTCTGGCCAGAGCAATTAGACAAGAGAAGAAAATAACAGGGATATAAATAGGAAAAGAAGAAGTGGAATTCTCAGATGATGTGCAGATGATGTGATGCTATGCTTACAAGATCCAAGAGGCTCCAGCAGACAGCTAGAGTTAATAAACAAATCAACAAAGTAACAGGACACATAATATGCATATAAAATCAATAGCTTTCCTATTTACTAATAATGAATTCACTGAAAAAGAAATTAGGAAAACAATCCCATTCAAGTGTACACACACACACACACACACACACAGACCCTAGGAATAAATCTAATCTAGGTGAAAGACCTCCACGATGAAAATTATAGAACACTGAAGAAAGATGCTCAAAAATGAAAAGGCCTTCCATGTTCATGGATAGGCAGAATTAATACTGTTAAGATGGCCATAAAAAGCAATCCCATCAAAATACCAAAGACATTCTTCACAGAACTAGAAAAAGCAAACCTAATATTTATTTAGAAGAACAAAAGACCCAGTAAAACTTAAGCAATCCTAAGCCAAAAACTCAAGGCTGGAGGCATAACCATACCTGATTTCAAATTATTCTACAGAATTATAGTAACAAAAATGCTTGGCACTGCCATAAAAACAGACACATAGATCAATGACACAAAATAGAAGACACAGAGACAAACCTACACATCTGCAGTCATCTGATCCCTGAAAAAGGCACCAAATGCATACGTTGGAGAAAAAAACAATCTTTTAAGCAAACGGTGCTGAGAAAACTGGTTATTCATATGTAAAAAAATAAGACTGGATCCCTATATCCCACACTGCCTGGAAGTCAACCCCAAATGGTTCAAAGAACTAAGGAACTTTGCAACTGCTAGAAGAAAACGTAGGATCAACACTCCAACATACAGGTGAGGGAACAACTTCCTCACCAGAATCCCCAAAGCTCAGGAAGTAGCAACAAGAGTCAACAAACAGGATGGCATTGAAGTAAGAAGCTTCTGCACAGCAAAGGAAACGATGGAGAGTGGACAGAGACCCTGCAAAGTGGGGGAATATCTTGCTAGCTACTGTTCTGACAGAGGTTTAATATCCATAGTAAATAAAGTGCTCAATAAACTCAACACCAAAAGAAAAAAAAACCCCAATCAATGAACTGGCAAATAAACTAAACAGATACTTCACAAAAAAAGAAACACAAATGGCTAACGAATATTTGAAACAATGTTCAACATCTTTAGTCATTAGGGAAATTCAAATCAAAATTACACTGATATTGTCTCACTCCAGTTAGAATGACATTCATCAGGAATACAAATAATAATAAATGCTGGAAAGAATGTGGAGATAAAGGAATAATTTTACACTGTTGCAGGGGTTATGAATTAGCACAACCACTATGGAAATCAGTATGGAGGTTTCTCAAAAAACCAGGCATGGAACCACCACATGACCCAACTATATTACTTCTTGGTATTTATCCTGAAGAATTAAAGCCAGCAAACTATAATGATACATGCATCACAAATCACAATAATCAAGCTACGGAATCAGCTTAGATGTCCATCAACAGATAAACAGATTAAGAAAATATGGCATGTGTACACCATGGAGTTTTATTTAACCATAAGAAAATGAAATTGTATCATTTGCAGGAAAATGGATGGGACTTGAGAACGTTATGGTAAGTGGAATAAACCAAACAAAGTCAAGATTTGTGAGCTTGTTTTTTCTCACATGTGAAAGAGCGCAAAAGAGGAATAAAGCAGTGTATGTAGGGGTGAGTTCTTATGAAAATAGAAGGGAAATAAGTAGGATAGAGGGAGAGTTCTAGCAGGAGGAGCAGGGGATGGAAAGGGGAGGTACTTGGGAATAAAATGGACCAAATTATATTGTTATATTTTGTGTATACAAACATGTAACACCGAACTCCACTATTACATATAATTATGGTGCACCTATAAAAATGTAAAGAAAAAGAAATTGAGCCTAAACTCTAGGGTTTTACTCTTACTCCTTTTAATTAATGATCTAAAATGAGTGCTGCACATCTTAAATATTTATTAATTTGTTTCCTACCTTCACTGTCATATTTTCATTGTTCACAACAAAAATTTAATTCTATTTTGAGAAAGAAAAAAAAAGCAGAAGAGGTTGGAGTGGGAGAAGGAGCCTCCCAAGCAGCAGAAACCGCATGCGCTAAGGCCCTAAGGTGGAGAGTTGGCATGGGTGAGGGGGTGAAATGAGGTTCACGCTGCAGAGCAACAAAATAAGATGGGGTGGGAGGGAGAAGGGGACTGGAGAGGTAGGTGGGGCCTCATGGGCCCCAGAGGGGACACTGGTATATGGCTGAAAAACTACTGTGAGCTGTTGTAGTGTTTAGTTGAAGAATGACTCAGCCAGTGCATGTTTCGTAAATGACCTCAGGCAGTAGACGAGGTGTCCTTGCATCCACGCACCCCAACAAGTGCATGCCATAACTTGGGTGCTCAGCGAGTGTCTGCTGAAAAGAGCAGACATGGCAGCCTCCCTTTCCCAAATGGAGCCAGGTCCCTCCAGATCTCCCCTCTTCCATAGAAGGGAAGGTTTACGCCTTGGCATGGCAACCCTACCGACTGGTATGTGGCCATGTTCACTTCTCCATGGGGTGTGAACTGCCCACCTCCTTAAATCTGCTCATGCCATTTCACCCGTCTGCATGCGCTCCACATTACTTCCACTTCGTCTCCAGGTATTACCGAGCTTTCCAGGAAAAGTTAACTCCTACATCTAAAAGTCTTCTCAGGCCATGTGGACTGACCTCATGAATAAATGAGCAAATGAATCAGTGGGCTTGACTTTGATATCTATCAAAGCAACCATTGTGTGAGTGCTCTTACCAACGCAATCTCTGTTTAGGTGAGTGTCACCCTTCCCTGTGACTAATGACCTGAACTGAGGTTTTATAAAGGTATGCAAAACCAAGCCTCCTTTTTCCTTTAGGAAACCTGTTGTCCACTAGCACTCAGTTTACCGAGTTTTATTCATGCCTGAACCACTTTTATGACTGTGGCCAATCCTCTCCTTTGTACCACAGCTATTCCTTGACGTATGATGGGGTGACATCCTGATGAATTAATCATGAGTGGAAAATGTCTCATACCTGACCAACCGAACATGAAATTATAGCATGTTGTTCTTTCTGTTGAGCTAACTCAAAGCTGTGGTTCAAACTACTCCTAAACATCATAAGACAGTTTTGATACCATATATTGCTAACCCAGGAAAAGACGGAAATTCAAAATTCAAAGTAGAGTTCGGGAAGAGATCAAAATTTATATTCAAGACTTATAGTTGAATCAATTCATGTTTAAAATAAATTTATTTAAACAGAAAAGTTATAGAAATTAGTGTATTTCTTTCAATAGCAACCCTGAATATAAACAGCCTGAATTATCCAATTAAAAGATGCAGACTAGCTGGTTGGTTTAAAAAAGTAAGACTCAACTGTATGCTGTCTACAAGAAACTCACCTGCTGGCAAATATATATACAGAATGAAAGTGAAAGGAGGGAGAATGATATTCCAATCAAACGAAATCCTAAAAAGAAGCAGGAATAGCTACACTCATATTTGACCAAATAGACTTCAAGCCAAAATCAGTCAGAAAAGGCAAAGAAGGCCACAATGTATTGCTAAAGGGAACACTCTATTAAGATGATAATTATAAAAATATATGCATAGAATTGGAGCACCCTATTTTATAAAACAAGTACTAAAAGGCTTAAAGGAGGAGATAAACCCCAATACAAAAATAGTGGGTGATTATATACCCCACTCTCACCAATAGATAGATATTTTAGACAAAGACGTAAAAAGAAACCTGAGTTAGATTACAATATAGATTAAATGAACTTAATAGAATATTTTGTTCAATGGCCACAGAATGTACATTCTTCTTATAAGCATACACAGTTTTCTCTAAAATAGGTCACATTTTGGGCTATAAAGTACAGTTTAACAAATACAAAAAACTTGAAATAATTTCGTTCATCATATTAGACTGTAGTGGAATGACATTAGAAATCAACAACAAAAGGAATTGCAGAATTATACAGACACATGGAGACTGAACAGTACACTTCTGAACTAGCAGTGAGCCATTCAAGAAATTGGAAGGGAATTTAAAAATCCTAGAATTGAATGAGGATTTAAATACAACCTGCCAGAGTCTGTGGAACATAGCAAGAACAGTTGAAGAGGGAGATGTATAGCTGTGAGTGCCTGCATTAGAAAATCAGAGAGATCTCAAATAACTTAATGATTCATCTTCAGTCCTTAGGGTAAACAAGAGAAAATTAAACCCCAATTCAATAGAAGGAAAGAAATAATAAAGATAAAGTAGAAATAAATGAAATAGAGATTAAACAAGTAATAGGATCATTGAAACAAAGAATTGGTTCTTTGAAAAGACAAACAGAATTTACAATTTCTTAGCCAAACTAATCAAAAGAAAGAAAGAAAACCCAAAATAAATAAAATTAGTGGTGAAAAAGAATATAGTATAGTAGATTCCACTGAAATCCAGGGAATCATTGAGGAATAATTCCAGAAGTTATATGCCAATAAACTGGAAGATCTAGAAGGCTTGGACAAGTTTCTAGACACATATGACTTATCAAAATTGAACCGAGAGAATATAAAAAGCCTAAATAGAATGATAACAAGCAAATAATTTAAAGCAATAATAAAAGATCTCCCAAAAAAGAAAAGCCAAGGACCAGGTGGATTAATAGCTGAAGTTTATCAGACTGTTGAAGAAAAACTAATATCAATGCTCATCAGACTATTCCATAAAATAGAAATGAAAAAAAAAAAAACCCTTCCAAACTAATTCTACCAAGGCAGGATTGCCCTGCTACCAAAACCTGATAAGGCACAATGAAAATGAAGATGATAGACCAATATTCTTGATGAATGTAGATGTAAAAATTTTTTTATTTGCAAAGTAAATTCAACATCACATTAAAAGGATCATGTAGCATGATCAAATTGGTTCAAGATATGCAAATTGATAAATATAATTCACTAAATAAATAAATAAATAAATAAATAAAACTGTCCACCTTCATATCAGCATTCTGGTGCTCTAAACTCACACCAGAATCACCCACTAAATGCTCCATGTTCTAAAACTTCTCCAGCTTGCATCTCTAAACTTTTCCAAATTTCTTCTGCAAACTGGTTCCAAAGGCTTCCAAAAACTGGTTCCAAAGGCTTCCAAACCGTGTGGTCAGGTATAGGAACAGCAAACCCCACCCCTGGATGCCAATTTTCTGTGTTAGTCAGATTCTCATTTGCTGTGACCAAAATACAAGACAAGGACAACTTAGAAGAGGAAAGATTTATTTTGGCTCAAGGTTTTAGAGGTTTCAGTCCACTGCTTTGGGTCTGAGGTGAGGGAAGGCAGAATAGCATGGAACAATGGCATGGCCCAGGAAAACTGCTTGTGACAACCAGGAAGCAAAAAGAAAGAGAAAGGAGGAAGGAGAGAGGTCCAAGGGTCTTATCCAAGGGTCATGGATAAGATTGACCACGAGGGTACAACCCCATGACCTTACTTCCTCCAACCATGCCCCACCTGCCGACAGCTTCCACCACCTCCCCATAGTCCATTCAAATTATGAATCCATCAAATTGGTGAATCCACTGTAATGGAGCCTCATAATTCAATCATTTCCCAGAAGCCCACCTCTGGACGCTGCTCTGGTGGGACCCAAGTCTTCCACACATGAGATTTTGGCAGGCAATCCAAATCCAAACCATGGTGGAAGAGGTTGGAATGACAGTGAAATCTCAGATGAAAACCCTTTTGTCTAGTGCTTAATATGTAAGCATTCTGGAACGAGGCCAGCTCTCCTGTAACCACTTCAGCTGTGGCCAACCCTGTGTGTTTGTCTGCTCTGTTGGACTTTGCACTCTTGGGTGCTATGCACAGAGAGACTATCCCACTGGCTCCAGGAGAGACACATGGAGCAGAAACATTTAAGCTATCACCTCAGGCTGCAGTCAAGCACATGGGTCAGATCACCGCCACATGGGGAGTGAGGAGAACTGGGATGATTGGATTGCTCGTGGAAGCCTCTGCATATAAAACTACTTAAGCATTTTTAAAGAGGGGTTTGTGATCTCTATCATCTCCTATTAACATCTTCCTGAAAACCTAAGTTAACCAGTTCCTCTATTATTCACCTGTTCTGGCATAACAAATCACTCCCAAATTTAGTAGTAGCTTAGGACAGCAAGCTGTTTCCATGTGCAGGGAATCTGAGAGTGTCTCCACATCTCTCATGAGATTGAAGTCAAGATGTCAACAGTCTGGGGAGCAGCCCAGAAAACACAAAGTTGAGAAAATTCACATTAGGACCAGACTTTACCAAATGCCCATTTCCAAATGCTGCTCCAAAGAAGAAGCGGCATCTGATTGGGGAGTTTTGCAAGCAGACACCTCCTCCCTGTCCCTCAGAGAACTGGACTCTGTCTCCTGGGACCCTCCATGCTTTAAAAGCACCCCTCAGATAACATGATTTTTTCAGAAATTTTAAATAATTATACTTTTTAACAATAATGTTTTATTGGTGTTTAGTCATGAAAAAGACACCTGCTTTTTGTAGGCAATTTGGAGAATGCAAAAACATTCAATCAAGAACATAAAAGTCACCTCCATTCCACCATCAAGAGCATCTTCCACAAACAAATGTATCTTTAGGCTTCCTTTTTGGATACTGGGAAACACCAGTAAACAACAGTTCATGGTCCCACTTCAGAGGACTTTCAGTAGAGCTGGAAGGACACCTTGCTGTATTTACTGAATTTCTCTCCAGTCCTGTCCACATCTGCCTCTGTGCACCACGCTTCTTTGAAATGTCAGCAAAATACCAGAGCAGTTTCGTATAGTGATGGAGGCTTGGACTCAGCTCCATCTTCCTTTTCCATCTGCAAAGCAGGGATAGCCGTGTGTCTTTGTGACTTCAGGGAAGGATAATTGGCTACTTCAAAGCACTTGTACAGAGGCCAGAAGCTTTGTCCCCCACCAGCATCAGAGCATCTTCAGGCATAGCCGGGTCCTCTTGGTCAGACAGACAGCCAAGACAAGTGCTTTCAACAGAAAATCCCTTCTCATCTGCTGTGTTTGTCTTCACACTAGTTCCGGGTACTGACCTGGCAAATATTGACTAGGCTGCTGTGGCCTCCAAGCACCATTTGCCTGTGTGCAGGAGGACGTGTGGGCAGAGGACCCAGGCCCAGCTTGGGGACATTGCACGGTGAGTACAGCACTGCTGCCCCAAGCCAGGCAGGCAGCCACCTCTCTGTCCCCCGCCCTCGCTGCAGCTCTCTGCCTCCTCTCTCACTCTCTCTGGCTTTGGAGGTTAGGAGGTGGGGATGGGAGACGTGAGTGCCCTTGGGTTAAAATGGAAAGAGCGCTGCTTCTGAGTCTCCAAGTTGGAACTTCGGGTTTTCGATGACCTTTGACCTTCCAGACTTTGGAGAGAGAAACTCTGAATACGCCTGGCAGACAAGAATACAGAGCAGTCCAAACCACAGCAAAAGGACAAAATTTACTAGAAAGCTTGCTATGGGAAAAGGGCCATGCTTCAGAAGCCTGGTCGGGACCTGCCTCTTCCCAGGTGTTTGTCCTGACCCCAAGTCTCAGTTTCCGCATAGGTACAACAGGGATAGGAGTCCCCGTGCCTTAGGGTTCTCAGAAGGATTGCATCAAAAAACATGAAGGAAGCATTTCCCCCTTCTCTAGGAGTTGATATGACCCAAGATACCCCCACCTCATGCTCCCCACCCCAAGTTTACAAACATCTGTCTGGAAACCAGTGATACAATGTATCCAACATCCTCAGCCCTTAATAAACACTTAATAAATGGGAACATTATAATTAACGGACAGGGTTCTTCATTTTCCTCTGGGATCTTTCCAGAAAAGGAGTTGGGAGTGAACTAGGTATCATTGACCCAGCCGCGGTAGACAGGAAGAAAACTCCTATCATGTCCTTTCTATGTGGCAGGCGCTCTCCGTGTTGTGTGCTGGGTAATCCTCAAACAGCCCCCCCAGGGGGTGGCATATGCGGGTGCATTTTGCAACAGGAGGCATAGTTTGAACCACTATGTCCCACGAGTTCCAGCAGAGCCTTGATTCCAACCCAGGCCCCAGCTACAATTCTGCCTCTTTGGGAAGTGAATCGTTTTGCAGCTCTGGGCATCCTTGGGTTGCCCTAGGGCAGAAAATGGTGCTGAGTTCAATGGGATGAAAAGAATAAGTGAGAAATAGCTTGATCACGGCTGTGTTTCTTATTTTACCCAGGGGAAGGCCCATTTTTAATTTTTTTCTGCTTCTTACAAATTTTCTGTCAAAAGGAAAATCTGAAATGTACAGGAAATGTCATTGAGCCACCCACGCTGAGCTGCGCTGGAGGGAGGGGAGGACACGGCCTTGGGAAAGTGCCCGTCACACTTTGACCAGCAAACACGTTTCAACATAGCAGAGGAGACAGCCTCCGTTTCTCCCCGGCAGCTGGCCTTTGACAGGCAGGGCAGAGTATCCAGGGCACCAGGGGCTAAAGCCATCTGCAGCACTGCCCTCTCCTGCACTGCCACCCCAGGTGCCGTTGATCCACAGGTCAAACAGTATTGAAGGGCAAACAGTACTAAAGGTGCTGATTAAGACACAGATGTTTTCAGAACAAGCAATCAGAAGGCACCACCGGATGGTCAGCATTTGGCTTCTGTTGAGGGAACAATGGAAGGGTTGGTTTTGAGGGAAGCAGGAGGACTTCAGGGTCTAGAGGATCCAGGATACTGTGCATGGGCAGGGAGACCAGAAAGGGAAAGGAAGGTTCTAGACACAGGGTGGGGAGAGACACTGATGAGCGCTGTCTGTAATGCAGTGCCCCTACCCTGCACATCCTGCCCCGCAGCAGGGACTTCCTGTTCCTACACTTCCTTTCGCCTTACAGGTGCACCGAAGTTTCTTCCAGCACATCTTATAACTTAAAATAGAGCACAAGAAGTGTTGGATTAGTCAGTAGGGGCTGCCTGAACAAAGTGCCCTGCACTGGACTGTGTTTTAACAATAGAAACCTCTGAAGTCCAAGGTCAAGGTGTGGGCAGGGCTGACTCCTTCTGAGGCCAAAAGGGAGTCCCTGTCCCAGGCCTCCCCGCTGGCTCCTGGTGGTTGCTGGCGATCTTTGGCGTTGCTGGGTCTGTAGGATGTGCCCTGCTGCCTCCCTTCATCTCCACACAGCATTCTCCCTGTGTCTGTGTGTCCAAAGCGCTCGTTTTATAAGGACGGCAGTCGTGTTGGATTAAGATCCTACTCTAATGATCTCACATGAATAAATTATACCTGCGAAGACCCTATTTCCAAACAAGACCACCTTCAGGGGTCCTGGAAGCTGGGGGTTCGGCTCCTAAATCTGCAGCAGACAGAATTCTTCCCATAACAGGTGGTTCCTACACCCCCACATCAATTGAGGCTTCCGTCACTGTGTGTGACAAAGTCTGTCTTTCCAGACAACAGAGGCTTGACAGGGACGTGAAGACAAAGTCCATCCCTCTCCTCCAGGCCTGGCCACCCTGCCCTGTTGCTTTGCGCTCACCCATGAGCTGCCTTTCATCCACAGCCCCCGTGGACGATTCTCACGTCCATGCTCCAGCTAGCGAAAGACCGAGGGTACAGGGAAACCCTCCTTCCCTTAGGGCCTAAACGAAACTTCGCACATCCTCCTCTTCCTTCCAAGTGACGAAATCACAGTTCACAGCTGTGCTCGGTGGAAAGGAGGCCCAGCTTTACTCATTGTGACAGTGTCCCGAACACTTGCCCCACAGCACTCTTAGAAGTTTATAATCAATCGCACACTCATTTGTTCATTTGGCTGGTGCACGTCACTCCAACTGGACCCTAAAGCTTGTACGGTCAGGAACTGTGACTTTTTCTTTTCCCCACTAGATACTCAATACCTAGTACATTTCTTGGACCAGATATATCTTTGAAAGAAAATGGAAGAAAGGGAGGGAGGGAGGAAGAAAGGATGGAAGGAAGAAAGGGAGGGAGGGAGGGAGGAATGAAGGAAAGAAAGGAGGGAGGGAGGGAGGGAGGAAGGGGGTGGGGATGAACTCTGGAAGATTTTCCTTAGCCTGGAGTCCTTCCCTTAACAAAATCTATGAACGGGTGTTGTGGATGGAGAGCTGGGGCTCCCCAAGCCTGGGAGGACTGTGTGGCATCTGCCACCTTGTTCTCTGTAGCGTCCTCGAGGCAGCCCTGTGGGATGTGGTTTGAACGGTGGATTTATTGGCAGGCCATGGGAAAGATGAAGTTATTTATGAAGAAGAGTGGCTGACATACTGACTGTCTCGCTTTCAGAGGATGGGATTGCCATGGCTGTGGCTGCTGGGAGTCGGGATCCTGGCCTCTGTCCACTGTCAGCCCTTTCGTGCCCGTGGAGATAAGAGTCTGGGGGTGCCTCAACCCCCCAGCCATCAGCTCTCAGAGCCAGCGCCCGCCTACCGCAGAGTCACACCTGCCATTACCAGCTTCGCTTTGCGTCTGTACCAGCAGCTGGCGGCTGGCACCCCAGGAAACATCCTATTCTCCCCGGTGAGCCTCTCCAGCACCCTTGCCCTGCTCTCTCTTGGGGCGCAAGCTGACACCTCAACTCAGATCCTGGAGGGCCTGGGTTTCAACCTCACGGAGACCCCGGGGGCCGACATCCACCGAGGCTTCCAGAGCCTCCTCCGCACCCTGGGGCTGCCCAGCCCCAAGCTGGAACTGAAGGTGGGGAGCTCCCTGTTCCTGGAGAAGCAGCTCAAGCCTCAGCAGCGCTTTTTGGACAGCATCAAGGAGCTCTACGGCACTTTGGCCTTCTCTGCCAACTTCTCAGATTCTGCTGCGACCCGGGGGCACATCAATGACTACGTGAGGAAGCAGACCTACGGGCACATCGCAGATGGCCTGCAGCAGTTCCGCCAGGACACACTCATGGTCCTCCTGAACTTCATCTTCTTCAAAGGTGAGCGCTTACTCAGAACAACCACTGCCACCTCCTCCGCGAGTAGATATTGTCACGGAACAGAGGTAACCAACACACACGCTTTGTCAGCTTTGGGGGATGTAGTCAGCCTCTTGGGAAAATCACTTATGTAGCTCACATCCCACGCTGGTTGGAAATATATACAAGTGGCACAATCCAGGGTCTAAGATGCCTTCTCACCAGGGCTCAGTGCTGTGGGCTCTCCAAAGAGCCGCTCATCCTTCCAGGCTTGGGGAGC
Source organism: Aplodontia rufa (assembly GCA_004027875.1). NCBI lineage: Eukaryota > Metazoa > Chordata > Mammalia > Rodentia > Aplodontiidae > Aplodontia > Aplodontia rufa. The sequence continues at coordinate 42,846 of PVKS010007360.1, forward strand.
AGGGGAGGCTTCTGCAAATGGAGGCATATTGGTGGAGACCTGAAGAATGGGTTGGAGATACTCAGGTGGAAAGGCTGAGGGACAGTGGGGAGAAGAGGTTTGGGTTGAAATAGAAGCAGCACATGTAAAGGTTCAGAGAAAAGAAAGACCATTGCTTTTTTTTTGAGGGAAAGGGACAGTGAGAAAGAGAGAGAGAGAATCGATTTTATTTTAGCTTTTCATGTGGCTTTCATTGCTCCAACAACTTTGTTGTGTACGTGGTGCTGGGGTTTGAACTTGTGTCCTTGCGCATGCCAGGCAAGCACCATAACTGCTGAGCCATGGCTCCAACTCAAATCATTGCATTTTTAAGAACTGAAACTAGTGCAGTTTGGCTGGAACATAGAAGGCAATAGAGGAATGGCTGGAGAGAGTGCCAGGGGGCAATGTCAAGGTGAACCAACCACATTGAGGGTCCTAGATTTTCTCCAGGGGACTCAGGGTCTCCAGGCTCTTCCACAGTAGAGTGACGTGACTGCATCTGTTTCAGAAGGATCAGTCTGGCTGGGTGTGTTGGTGTGACCTGTCCCAGCCACTTGATGAAATAGGAGGATCACTGAGTGCAGGAGTTTGAGACCAGCTTGGGCAACAGAGCAAGACCCAACCCAGATTTTAAAAATGCAAATAAAAAGATGAGTCTGGATACAATTTGGAAAATGGTTGGGAGGGGTATAAGGATGGGAAGGAAATGCGAGCTAGTATTTCTTGAAGGGTTCCAAGGTAGTGCGACAGTAACCTTGAACAACGCTGTGGCTTTGGGAGCAGGATCTACAATACTTGGTCATCGATTGAGCATCTCACTGGAAGCTGGTTGTCTAGAGGCAGCAGGGCAGAGAGGATTGACTAGTGTTTGCAATCAACCTGAGCTGTGCCGTCAGATTCGGGCCACCGATCCAAGTTCAAATTGGCATATTTACACAAATTTACACAAGTTTCCCCATCCCTAATGTGGGAACTGTGATACTTGTCTCTCTAATTTTCATGATGACTGATAGAGACAATTGTGCCTAGTAGATGGGAATATCTTGTGTCCTCTTAAGAGCTAAATTCCTCCGAAAGGGCACACAACCTTAGGCCATTGAGCACACACTGGTGACTTGCCCTAGTGGCTAAGCTCTGACCTAGACCCCGGGCTCCTGGCTCTGTACCCAAGCTACTTCTTTACCTCACACTCACATACCCAAGAGAAAGTCCCCACTCCAGCATGGCTTTGTGGTCACCTGCCCAGACCTGTTCTCTTACGACGTGTGCTCATGGCTTGATGGTCTTGTGTCCCCAGCCAAGTGGAAGCACCCTTTCGACCGCTACCAGACCCGGAAGCAGGACAGCTTCTTTGTGGATGACAGGACCTCTCTCTGCGTCCCCATGATGCAGCAAAGGGAGATGCACAGGTTCCTCTATGACCAGGAAGTGGCGTGCACCGTCCTGCAGATCGAGTACAGTGGCAAAGCTCTGCTGCTGCTGGTGCTCCCCGACCCCGGGAAGATGAGGCAGGTGGAGGCCGCTCTGCAGCCAGAGACCCTGAGAAAGTGGGGACAACTGTCCTTGCCCAGGTAGGTGCCATGTGGAAGGGTTCCCACAGTCTTTGCTCAAGAGCTGCAGCAGGTCTTGATTAGCTCCAGTCCCAAGAACCAAATTCTAGGTTTGATCCCTGTCTTTATTGACTCTCTGACCCTGGGCAATTTTCCCTCCTCTTTCTTTAACTGTGCAAATCAGGACTTGGCACCTATGGAATTGTGTTGCTTGGAGGATTAACTGAGGCAATACTGAGACTTCGTGGAGACTAAGAGCTGTTTAGGTATGGACCATACCCCTTCCTGCGGATCTGGGTCCCAATCTCCTCCCTCTGCTCTCCTGTTTCTCCACACAATAGTTTAAGGCCACCTGGTAGCAAAGTGTAGCCAAAAAATCAGATAAAGGACAAGTATGAAGAGTAATCATTGGATAATAAACATGGCCTAGGTACACGATGGAGTTTTACTCGGCCATAAAGAAGGAAATTTTGGAATTTACTGGTAAAGGGATGGCACCAGAGAACATCAGGTTGAGTGAAATAAGCCAGTCTCAGAAAATCAAGGGTCAAATGTTCTCTGTCCTATGCAGAAGCTAAAGAGAAATAAGGAATTCTAGAAAAATGGGAATCCCATGAAAATAGAAGGGAGGATGGTGGCATAGAGGAAGGGAATCGAGGAGCCGGAATGGTGGGATGACATTGAACAGGCAGTGTCACGTGTATGCATAAATAAATCACAATGAAGTCCACCTGCATGAATGACTATGATGCACTAATTGAAAGTAAGTTAATAAAAGGAGTAATGATAGAGGAGAGGAGAGGATCCGGGGAGGGAGGAGTAGAAGGGGTGGAGCAAATTATCTTACTTGCATTTATGAATATGCCAGAATGAACCCCATGATCATGTATAACTAAAATGCACTAATACAAACTTAAAGAGGAATAATCACGATTCCCCAGACAAGCATACATGTTTAAAAGGTGTTGCTTTTTTATTAAGACATTTCTAAAGAAATTAAATGTCAAGAACACAAGCTCCAAGGGCCAAACTGTGATTCTTAACTCACCCCTTCCATCTCACTTGCTCTGCTGTTTGTGGTTTTGAATCGGCAAGTTCAGCTTTTTCTGAGTTCCCAAAGTCCCCTTCACTGGCCGACACCTTCTTGGGGTGCATTTTCCTTTATGGGGTGAAATCTGGTCCTGAGTTCTAGATACCTCTTGCTGTAAAGCAAACCTCCCGAAAACTAAGTAGTTTGAAAGCCAGCTGTTGCCCCTCGGTACCCTGAGTTGACTGAGTCTCTCTTAGGGACAGATGGGGGCTGGGCTGGCTGGAAGAGGTCAGGGGCTCCCCAGGCTAGCCCCAGTGCAGCAGCACAGTGTAGACAGCGTTGTACATCAGCTCATGGTTCCAAGGAGAGGGCTCCAAAAGGAAGTGAAATCTACCGCTGTCAGAAGGCCTGGGCCTCTAAGTTAGCAGTGTCCCTGCCATATTGTATTGGTCAGAGAAGCCATCCAACCCACCCAGATCCAAGGGAGGGCTCATACGCACCGCCTCCGGATGGGATTCCTACACAACCCAACAGGGGCCAGCTCCCCATTGTCTGGTGTCTTCTTCCCAAGCTCCAACCACACTGAGGTATCAGAGACAGAGAAAGGGGAATTTTTATTTGAACATAAATTAAAGCACCCAATAAAAGAGACACAGTCAAGAGGAGAGGCCAGGACTTAAGGAATATTCTGAACCTATATAGTTCCAGTCAGACCCTATTTCCAGCCCCAAAGTTTTAGGATCTCTCAGGATGAGCCTGTCCATTTCCTCCACTACAGGAAGGAGTACGTACCATCGAATCTTCTAGACCAAGTAGGTTTCCTCTCAGGAAGGGTTTGCTTTGATTTCTCCTTCTTTTGAACTTCAAAGACTAAAGCCAACCTAGCTTGCCTTCTAGATCTCAGGTGTCCCCTGTGTCAGAGAGCAGTAATGTCATGCAGGTATTTTCATGAAAACCTCAGGCTCTGCTACTTTCCTTCGCTGGATGTAAGGAAGGTCAGCTTGCGCAGGGGACTGTGCTCTCTGGTACACTGTTCATTTACTCTTGGACATTTGCTGGACACCCACTGTGTTACGGTCTACTAGACCACTGCTGTCAGACTCTCCCCAACACCCCCACCCCATGCCCCTCCATGGCCTGGGGCTTGCTCACCCAAAAGCTGCCTGTGAGAAATGTGTCAGGCAGGCCAAGGTGTCCTTCCACTTCAGTTAGGCACCTGGACCCTCGTGTCACCCTGAAGTTCAACTGGCAGCAATAATGATAAACCTAAATTTGATTCCTTAGAGGGAGAAGTTTCCCAGTTGGTTATTAATGAGTCAAATTTGTAGGTGCCCTGGCAATTATCAACCAATAATTAAGAAAAAGAGTAATCCTCAGGAGGAAAAACGGAATAGATTTACTCTGGGTTGGAAGAATTTTCAGAGTTTGCTGTCGGAAGCGTGGCAATCTGGCAGGGGCAGAACAGAAGCATTCTGCTAATTTGCGACTCACATTTTATACACCTGCTGTGACACCAGATGCTCACAGCAGCCGTGTGGAGTGGGCTTCTCTATACCATTTTACAGATGCAGAAACTGAAGCTCAGACAGGTGGGCGACGGGGTGGCCACGCTAGGGGAGGGCCAGGAGACATTGAAGACACTGCTGCTGATGAGATGTGGAAGTGGGAAAACAGCAGCATTTACTTTACACAACCCTTTGGGGTTCAATCAGTTAGGCCTTGTAAGATCCTACCCCGAGCCCGGCACCTAGAGAGCCTTCCACAAATGTGTGGAAGATGAGGACCCATGTCTATGCCAGGAGCCTTCTCAGATCCAACCTAGGACCTTCCATGGGATCCATGCAGTCGGCAGGGAAGGGAGCTCTGGTTCCAGGAAGTGGAAGACACTGCCCCAGCAGGTAGCGTCACGCGGAGACCGCTGGGCTCCCACACCAGGAAGCACTTGTCTCTCCGCAGCGCAGGCTGCCAACAGACACGCAAGGGTGACATTTACTAATGAGGTGGAACCATTTCTCTGATTCTCTTTCCAGGCTGTTGGATTTGCATTTGCCAAGGTTTTCGATTTCCGGAACTTACAACCTGGAAACGATACTTCCCCAAATTGGTCTCACCAAAATATTCAGCTTGGAAGCAGACTTCTCAGGGATCACAGGGCAGCCCAACAAAACCATCTCCAGGGTAAGGTGGTGGATGTGCAAGGTGTGGTGGGGTGGGGTCTGTCTCTTCTCAGGTAAGGCACGTTGGAGAATCCTATTCCCCGGTCTTTTTCCTATACCGATTCTTCAGAACCACAAGCTTTCTTTCTCCTTCCGTGTTTTTCCATGGTGCATGGCAGTTGTACATGATGATGGGGTTTGTTGTTCATATTCATACACGCACACAATGTAACAAGCTAATTTGGCCAACTGACTCCCCAGAAATTTCCCCTCCCCGCCCCCCTTTATTTAGTGTTTTTCACATGGCCTTCATTGCTCCAACTTAGTTGTGTACATGGTGCTGGGGTTTGAACCCGGGTCCTCATGCATGCCAGGCAAGCGCTGAAACAGCTGAGCCACCGCTCCAGCCCCGCACTGTCATTTTGACTTGCATTTCCCCGAGTGCTGATGAGATTGAACATTTTTCCTTTATTTCTTGGCCCTTTCTTCTTTTGAGAAGTGCTTTTGCTGCAGAGAAGGCCCCTGCCTGAGCACTGACCAGGGACGAGGGTGTGAGTGTTTGCACGTGTGTGCACATGCATGTGCTTACGCATGTGTGCACAGGCACCCACATGTGTGGGGCAGGAGGGTGAAGAAGAAAGAAGAGGTACACTCTGTGATTTTTTAAAATTTATTTTTATTAGTGCATTATAGTTTTACGTAATGATGGGATTAGTTGTCACACATTCCTAGATGCACACAATTCAGCAATACAATTTGTTCAATATCACCCTTCACATCCCTCTCCCTCCCTCCTCCCATCCCCTGATCCCTTGCCTTTCTTCTGGGTCCTATATTGTTCCTAAAAAACCCAAATACAGTGACTCTGAGTGATTTTTCATAGGGATTTTAAATGCTGCCTCTGTCTTCCTAGAGCTTTTTAGAAAGAAAAGGGATCATCGAGGCCATTTTCTTCTTTTAAAACCTCAGAATCTTTTTTTTCCTAGGGAGTTGTGTGAAAATGATGTTAAAGAATTAAAAATTAAAAACAGAGAGAGAGAGAGAGAGAGAGAGAGACATTCCTCCCATGGAGGTCAGTAGGGGCCTGGGGTCCCTGAGCTCGTTCAGGACCCCCTGGATGGAGGCTGATCCCCCATGGCTAAGACAGAGGCAGAGGATGTTAACTGCAGTCCGTAGGAGACAGTGGCATCCGGATCCGGGCCTGTGCCACCCCCCCCCCCCCCCACCCCCCACCCAGCGTTGCAGCCTTGCAGCCCACTCAGGCAGCCCCAGCCTGGCTCAGACCCGTTTGTCTTCCTGCTGGAGGGTGACCAGCACTGTCAGGGTGAATTCTCAGGAGGAGAAAAACGAATAGAGGAGGGAAATGGAGTGGAGGCTGGAGTTGATTTCCAGGCAGGCAGGGCCATGGCTCTGCCCCTAGCTCCTCAGTGCCCCAGAGGGCAGCCTGTGCCCCCTGAATTGAGGCTCTCTGACTCTTCTCTCCTTCTAGGTGTCACACAAGGCAGTGGTGGACATGAATGAGAAGGGGACTGAGGCAGGGGCCGCCTCTGGCCTCCTCTCCCAGCCCCCGCCTCTGAACACCACCTGGGTCCCCCACACCCATTTCAACAGGCCTTTCCTGCTGCTGCTCTGGGAGGTGACCACACAGAGTCTGCTCTTCCTGGGGAAAGTCGTGAACCCAGCTGCAGGGTGACAATGGTGGGAGGCCAGGGTGTTCCTTGTACCTCTCAAACAGGAAGCAACAGCAGCCTGCACAGCAGGAGTCATGCAGACCAGCTCAGTGAGCAAAGGTGCTAATAAAGTTGGCCTTGGGTTTCCTGAATACTGAGGAGCCATGCTTCCCCGGGGGCTGAGTCCCTGAGCAGCCCCAGCCTCCACTCTATGACCACCTCAAACTGTGGTTAGAAATTTGTAAATGACATCACCTTTCACGTGATGACCTTCTGGGAGAAGTCTGCTGTCGTCACCACCGGGGCAGGTATTTTCTGAGTGTCCTTGGGTAAGGGTCACAATAAAAGGCACAAGGACATGGTGGGGAGTGGGGTGCACATCTCTCCCTTCATGGTGGCTGGTTGGGACTAACAGCCAAGCGATGTCCTCTCAACTGTCATTGCTCAGAAGTTGGATCTCCTGGGAGAAGGCTGGACTTGGGGAGGACTCCCAGGCATGTGCCGTGAAGTCAGTGCAGTCACAGCTGAGCCATCAAGACAAGTCAAATACAAGCAGCGAGAAGCCAACACAAGCCGAGGGCAGCCCCAAGCCAGGGAAGTACCACGGTCAACAGGGCCAGGAGGGTGTGGACACGGGACGGGACGCAGACATGGTCGGGGGTGAATTGGGGGCCATGTTCGGTGGAGGTGGAGCATCCTCCAGGCACACCCCTCCAGGAGCTTCTGTCTGAACCCAGCGGAGAAAGCAGAAAGTGTCAGTTTAGCTACACGTGCACACAACATGTGTCAATACGCACTAGATCGCCACTGTGGGAGATGAACCTAGGCACTAAGATGAAATCCAAATCTTAGGTCTTTCCACTAAGGGGATCCAAAACAGGAAGCCAATAGCAGGTGGAAGATGAAGGAAGGTGGGGTGGAGATGCAAACAGATGCAGAGAGGAAGGAACCTGCTTACCCCGTTGCCCCATGCTGGGTGTGCAGAGTGGCCCACGTAAGAAAGCAAGCCAGCCCCCAGAGGTACACAATGGTGACCAAGTCAGCTTCGAGGCCAGCCTGATGTCCCGCTGGAGTCACATGGAGATGTTAGCAAGGGAGAGGGCCGGCCGCTCCCCCACACAGACAGAGTCAGAGAGAACAGGGTGCGTGCGTCTAGTTTAACCCACCAGGTCTGCGGTCCGGTCGGCACCCTCAGCAAAGTTCCCAAGTTTGAGTCCTAAATTCAGCTTGTGGGTTACAGTGCACTTGTCTATGAACATTGAGGTCAGTAATGGCGAACTAACAGCAAGGGAGCCTGGGCTGGGAGGCCACTGGCTGCAATATTGTGTCCAGCAAGATGAAGGGTGAGCAGCTCTGGGGGTTGGTGGGGGATGTACCTGGAGTCCCTGGAATAGCAAGAAGCCATAGCCTACTTTTTTTTTTTTAAAGAGAGAAAGGGACAGTAAGAGAATTAATTTTCACTTCAGTTTTTCACGTGGCTTTCGTTGCGAGGACACTTTGTTATGTGTGCGGTGCTGGGGTTCGAACTCTTGCATGCCACGCAAGAGCTGTAACTGCCGAGCCACCGCTCCAGCCCCCACAACCTACCTTTGATCACACGCCTTTTACAGGGAGAGAGGCAGTGTGCAGAACAGATGCTGGCCCCACCCCCGCTGCCATCACCTAAAGCTAACTGTGCCCTTTGCTGGATGCAGAGGGTCACTGATGCGCCCCTGGCAAAGTCCGTGCCCACCCCCCTGTCAGGCTGGGCTGATGAGGATTGCAAGAAGGTACAGTCGTCGGATAAAACATGGGGCACCCAGGTAGATCTGAATTTTAGATAAAAGGCAAACGATCTTCTACTGTAGGTATGCCCCATGCGATATTTGGGCTATTCTTCTACTTAAAGCATTTTGCTGTTGCTTATTTAGCATTCAAATCAAGAGTGTGTCCTGTCATTTTTCTTATTCAATCTGGAACCCCAGGGAGGAGTGCATATGGTCAACACTCTTGAGTGGATTGGAAGAAACGAAAATTAGAGGATGTTGAAGGGCAGGCGAGTCCAGAGCACAGAGGTGCGAGGTGAGCCTGGGCAGGACCCTTGCTCTTGCCATGCACACAGCCAGGCTGGCCTGCTGAGGAATGGCACGTGGCTCAGTGGCCACCCACCATGGTGGAAATCCTGGCGCTTGCCACACCCTGGGTGAGGCCACCTCCAGCAGTGGCTCCAGCTGACATATCAGCAGTCCAAGCCAGGTCAGGACTGCACAGCTGAACTGCAGGTTCATGAGCTAATGAATGCCCATTGCTTTAACCCACTAAATCTTAGGGTTGTTTGTTATGCAGCAAAAGATAACTGATACAAAGGGAATGAAAGTGTGTTGGGGATGGGCCTTAGGCATTCCAGACTGAGGAGACAACATGACAAATTGTAGCTCCCAAGTGCCACATCCTTCAGGCCCACCTCTGTTCTTCCCAAGGACTGAGCAGTGTCTTAAAGGCTCTATTAGGGTCCCTAGCATGGAGACCCTGCCAGCCTGAAGGACTTCAAGCAGGGCAGTGGAGCTGGGGATGGAGCTTGGTCAAGGGTAACCCACACACCACCCATGAGCTATGTGTCCTGGCTCCAAAGACGGCTGGGCCATTCAAGACCTTTCCCGACAATTTGGAATTGGGGGCTGTGGAAGCTATTACAGAGCTGCAGAGCCATAGCAAAAAGGTCACGGATCTGTCATTTACAGCCACATAGGAAATGCTCAGAAGAAAGTGCGGCAGATGCAGAGAGGCCCTGGGAGCTCAGTGGTCATGCTCAGCTCTGGCCTGGGGTTTTGCTGGTGCCATTAGGATGAGGGCACTGGAAGTCCACTGGGCTGGTGCAGGCAGTGGGAGGGTTCACCTATGGATGCAGGGCCGCCCAGAGGAGCCCAGCTGTGAGCCCTACAAGCGTTTGTGAAAAAGCAGAAACTGCTGAGTCATCAGCTCGACCTCTCACTGCCACAGTGGCCTCTGTCACAATGCCAGATACCTTTCAAGTGGCTCTACCTGCATGGGCATCTATAGGTGTCCCACTTTACTGCAGGAGACCTACATGAACCCCTAGAAAGGATTTGGGAGAATGTAATAAAAGATAAAGAATGTACAAAGAAAGACTATTATAAAAAGTATCTAAAAATACGGAAATGGATGTCGCCAATGACCTATGCTTTCCATCTGTGTGAAGTAAGCTCAGATCTGAGTTCTTAGCTTTTGAAGCAAAGAGAAAGATATGATAGCTTTCCGTGACAGGAGACAGCAGGGATGTGCGTGAACACAGAAATGCTTTCTCCTTCCTCCTCTTCTTGGAATCTAATACCAGCTGGTCTTTATATTAGCACAATCCTTCCTGCTGTGGTCTGTAAGGGTGCAGGAGTATTGCTCTAATGATCAATGCTCTCAAAAGCTCTTTGAAGGTCAGATGTATGCCAGGATATCAAACTTCGTTGATCAAGTCAACAAAATGATCTTAACAACTGGATTTGGAATATGGGGCTCACGTTTCAGGCAAGCAAGACAAATAGAAAACTAAGCAGGGGCTCAGACTTTCCACCGTCTGTCAACACACTGTGATCACACAGCGAGCCATCTGAGGAGAAGTGGGTGCCACGGCTAGTGACATCATGTGTGTGCTGCCACCAGTTGTGTGGTTTAGCTAATGAGACAGAGCCACTCTGCAGCCTGGGCTTTTCAATGCCCTCTACAAAAGCTGCCCTTATGAATGCTTAACTGCATGAGTCACATGTGACCACTGTATGCAATTTGTACAAACCGTGAAAGCAAAGTGGAAAATAAATAGTCATCCAAAAATGCACATCTAAGAGCGAGTCCAATCTGCTATTTGTTAGCCTTCTTTTCCTTGTAGAAATACATGCAATGCTTTAAAAACACAAACACTTACCAAAGTGGGCTCCTGCTGTGACGGGCTGCTTTTCCAGCTTTCTTTTTAACATTATTTTAAAGACCGTTCCACATTCCATTGTTTAGGTGAGTCATAAATTTTTAGTTGGAAATTCTCTTTTGATGGAGTTGTCCATTGTTTTTATATTTTTAAAGCATCAGGAAGGACCTCCGGCTTCCAGCTGTACATGTAAGGAGACTGAAAGGCCCCCCTCCCTCCTAATAAAGTCAAAAGGCTTTAACACATAGTCCCTTAGCAGAAACTCAAGCTCCAACTATGACAAAGACTTCCTTGGATAAACATAAGTGAGAGAATTTGTGGCCAGTAGACTTTCCTTGTAAGACATGTTAGAAGAAGTTCTTCAGAGAGAAAGAAGGATAATATAGGCCAGACACCGAGATCCACATAAAGGGAAGAGCAGTGAAGAAGGAATATAAGGGTAGAATTCAAATTTGCATTTTTAAATTGTCTAACAGGAAATAACTTCTTCAAAATATTGATAGTGGCAATATATTCAATTGCATATCTTTATACACAATTTGATATGTATATGTACATAAAGATATATATATATACGAATAAAGATATATATACACAAAGGTATATATATACATAAAGATATATATATATATATATCTTATATCCACATCATGAGCTACCAAACACTCCTTAACAAGTGTAGACGAATATAAATCATACAATATATGCGTTATGGTTTAGATATGAGATGTCCCCCCCAAAGATCATGTGTGAGACAACGCAAGAAAGTTCAAAGGTGGCATGATTGGGTCATGAGAAATTTAACCTACTCAGTGCATCAATCCACGAATGAATGGGATTAACTGGATGGTAAAGGTGGGCAGACAGGGTGTGGCTAGAGGAGGTAGGTCTTGGGGGTGTGCCTCTGGGTTATTTACTTTGCTCCCGGTGAGTGGAACCCTTCTCTGCTTCCTGACTGTCATGTCCTAAGTGGCTTCTCTCTCCTTGCCATGGTACTCTGCCTCACCTTGGGCCAAGAACAACGAAGCCGTCTGTAGACTGAGACCTCTGAAACCATGAAACATTTCCCCCTTGAAACTTGTTCTTGTTCGGTGTTTCGGTTACAGCAATGAAAAAACCGACTAAAACAACATGCTTTCATACTACAATAGAATTAAACTGGAGATCAGTAATTGAAAGGACTAGAAAAATCCCCAAATATGTGGAGATTGGACAGAACATTTCTAAATACACATGGATCAAAAAAGAAATCTTAAGATAAATTTTAAAATATTTTGAACTAAAAAATATGAAAATACAACTGATCAAAATTTGTAGGGTTAATTTAAAGAAGTTCTTAGAGGAAAATTCATAGACTTGAATACATATGTTAGAAAAAAGGATTAGAAATCAATCATCTAAGCTTATACATTAGGAAATTAGAAAAAAAACAAAAACAGTAGATCTAAAGTATTCAGAAGAAAGTAAATAAGAATTTGATCAGTAATTGATGAAAAGAGGAAATCAATAGAGAAAAATAATGAAACAAAAAGTTTTCCTTCAGAAAAAAACAATAAAATCCGTAAGGGTCTTATCAACCTAAGACAAAATGAGAAAGAACAGAATTTACTATTATCAGAAACAAAAGAGGTAGAGTCACTACAAATTCCATGTGCATTAACCCAATAATTGAGGAGTAGAGGAACAATGAATTTGATAACCTCGGTGAAATGGGCCAAATGTTTAAAACACATAGTCTATCAGAACCCACACAAGAAGAAATAAACAATCTGATCTGTCCTGAATCTACTAAACACATCGAATAGATAATTAATAACCTTCCAAAATAAAAAAGCACCCAAGCCCCACCCAAGCCCAGATAGGCTTACTGGTGATTTCTACCAAACATCTATGGATGAAGTCATACCAATTATCTACAATATCATTCAGGGTATAGAAGCAAAGGAATACTTTCTAATTCATTCTGTGAGGCCAATACTACCCTAATAGTAAAACCAGACAAGGACATTACAATAAAAAGAAAGTGATAGATCAATACCTGTCATGAATATTGATGCCAAAATCCTCAACAAAATATTAGCAAACAGAATATAACAAAGCATAAAATGAATTATAAATCACAGTCAAATGAGATTTATCCCTGATATGCAAGGTTGGTTCAATATTCAAAATCAATTAATATAATTCATCACATAAATGGGGGAAAGAAGAAGAATTCCATAATCATATTATTAGATGCAGAAAAAAATTTGAAAAATTCTAGTACCTATTCATGTTAAAACTAGGGAAAGTTCCTCAACCTGAAAACAGAGGAATTTTCTTTTTTTTAAGAGATAGGGACAGTGAGAGAGAGAGAGAGAGAACCAATTTTAATGTTGCTTTCATTGCTCTGACACATTGTTGCATTGTATGTGGTGCTGGGGTTCAAATCCACATCCTCACACATGCTAAGCAAGCTCCATAACTACTGAGCCACCACTCCAGCCCCTAGAGGAATTTTCTTAATAAACAATATCTACTAATAATTCTGAAGCTAGTATCATACTTAATAATAAGAAACTGGAAGCCTTTCTACTATTATCATGAGCAAAGTAAGGATGTTCCCTCTCAACATTTCTTTTCATACTGGAAGACCTGGCAAATGCAATAAGATAAGAAAAGGAAATAAAAAAGAAATTAGTAATAAAGAAATAAAACTTTCTTTGTTCACAGATAACATAATCATCTATTGTAAAAAACCTGAAAGAACCCATGAAAAACTCCAGGGACTATCAAGTGATTACAGTGGTGTTGCAAAATTCAAGGATAATACAAAAATTCTCTCTCTTTCCATTTTAACTTTTATTTATTTGTTATAGTTTCTGCAAAGCTAAGGTTCAAACACAGGGCTTTGAGCATCCTAGGCAAGTGCTTTACCACTGAGCTACATCCCTAGCCCGCTATCTCTTTCTTCTATACCAACAATGAATAAATGGAATTTGAAATTAAGAACACAGTACAAGTTACATTAGTACCCCAAAATTATGTACTTAGGTACAAGTCTAACAAAATACCTGTAAGATATATACGAAAAAAATGCTGATAAAGGAAATAAAAGAAATAAATAGAAATCCTATATTCATGTGTGGAAGACTCAATGTTGCCAAGTTATAAATTCTTCCCAACTTGATCTGTAGATTCAATGCAATCCAAATCATTTTTTCTCAGGTTATTTTGTGGGTGTTGACCAACTGATTCTGAAGTTTATATGGAGAGTCAAAAGACTCAGAAGAGTCAATACAATACTGAGAACAAAAACAAAGTTGTAGGACTGACACTACCTGACCTAAACACATGTTATAAAGCTGCAATAATCAGGACGGTGTGCTGTTGGTTAAAAAGGAGATAAATAGATCAGTGGTAGAGAAAAATAGAGAGCCTAGAAATAAACACACGGTAGCTGACTCATCCTTGACAAAGGGGCAAAGCCAACAGAGTTACAAAGACATTTATTTTCAAGAAATGGTGCTAGAACAACATAGCATTTACATGCAAAAAAAAAAAAATGAATCTAGACAGAGACCTTAAAACCTTCACTGAAGTTACTCAAAATGGATCGTAGACACATACGTAAAATATGAAACTACAGAACTCCTCGGAGATGCCATAGGAAAGATCTAGATGCCTTTGAGCACGGAGAAGACAAACACCAAGGCCACACACATGAAAGAAGTTATTGATAAGCTGGATTGTATGAAAACAAAGCCTGCTTTGTGAAAGACAAGGCCCTGAAAATGAGACCCGGAGCCTCAGACTGCGTGAAAACGTTGGCAGAAGACTTATCAGATAAAGGATGTTTAAACAGAATACACAAAGAACTCTTAGCATGCAAACACAAGAATACAAGAACCTGATTTTAAAAAAGGGACAAAGACTTTAACAGACACCTCACCAAAGAGATCTACAGATGGCAAACAGGCATGAGAAAAGATTCCCCCATCATATGTCATCTGGGAAATAAAGCAATGAGCTGAGAAGTACCACCTCACACCTCTGAGAATGGCCCCCGCCAGCACGCAGACCAGGCCAAATCCTGCTGAGGATGTGCGGTGACAAGAACTCTCTCTTACTGCTGGAGGGACACGGAAGGGTGGATAGAGCCACCTTAGAACACAGCTTGGCAGTGTGCAGGGTCTGAGAGAGCAGGCAGAGGAAAGACCAGGGGATTCATTGTCTCTAGAGTCTGGCCTGCGTGACGACAGATGGTTCGATTTCAGCCTGTAGTAGGTGTCTGGGGGACAATAACATCTGGAACCACCCTGATGGCTCTCTCATGTGTTCTTCCTGCTACCTTGTCTGCGAGTTCCTCTGCACCCCGTGGATGGAACCCAGGGTCTGCTAGGCAGGTGCTGCACCGCCGAGCTACACCCCCAGCCCTGGAGCTCCCCATTCTTCAGCAAGCGTTCCTTTTTCACTTTGCTTTTATGTTCCCCTACTCTCAACCGGAGGGGCTCAGAACAGTCCTTCACAAAGGGAATCAGCATTGCCCTTGTTCTGCAGCAGAGAAAGAGAAGGAAAAAGCGCCTGTGGCTTGTGCATTGCATAAAGAATGAGAGCGCTCATGGCTTCCCCTCCAGTTGTAGGAATTTGGCAAGCAGTTAGAAAGGATTCTGAGAAGCATTAAAATTTCTTGGAAGTACCTTGCTTCGATTTTGCTTCCTGCCTGAGACTGGCAGACCCAAGCAATGATTAGGGAGAGTCTTTAATTATGTGCTTTATGGTTCCTTAGTTTGATTCCATAGAAGGCGTTCTCACGGATCGAGTGTTGGTGTGGGTATCTTTTCATCTCTTTAAAGCTGATGGCCCCACAGTTAATTCAGCCTCAGACAAGCTGCTATCTGCCTTCCCAACTTCTTCCACAAACTTCTTACTCTTGTGAAAACTTCTATCAAAACTTCTACTAGTTATCACCAAAGAGCAAGAAGCAACATAAAGTGGTAGCAGAAATATAAATCTCCAGGATGTGACGTTAGCATGACGTTAGCATGTTACTTAAACTCTTAAGCGTCACTTGCCCTGTGTGTACAACAGGGACAATAATGTCTCTGATTTAGTACAGATCTTAATAAACTGCTATGTATCAGGTATACTGTCAAGCGTTTTTGTGTGAAGTATCTCATTCAATCCCAACAATAATTTTGGACGTCTGCAATTATCAACTTCCTTTTACAGGTGAAAGAACAGAAGTTCAGAGCCATTCAATAGCTTACTGTTGCAATTCAGGTCCCCATAAAACACACTCTGAGGTTTGCACGCAAGAAGTTTGCTAGAGAATGCTTTCAGGAGCAAGAGAAGCAAATTTGGACTAAAGGAGAATCTCAATGCAGTTGCAATGGCCACCTTGAGTCCCGCAGGGCACTCTAAAGGGGAGATGTGTGAGATAAAGTGAAAGGGGACCAGGTCTGTGAACCCCTACACTGGTGCATCCCCGATGTGAAGGCAGCATCCTCTACACAGGATGCTGTATTGTGACTTAAACAGGGGAAGTTCCACATGAAGAGCTGGACTGAGATGGTGCAAGAGGAGCTATGTGAGAGACCTCTGAAGGGCCCAGGGCTGATGGAGCATATCCCAGGAAAGACAGACTTGGGAGGGGGTTTCCTCCCCAGGGACAGACGTCGTGGGAGAAGGTGCTGTGGCAGCTCACTGAATGCCAGAGAAGTTTGCTGGGTTTCCTAGGCCAGAGCTGGTCTACAGGCACACAGAGGAGGGCTCTGGTGCAGATAGAGGACATGTGGCATCCGCAATGGAGAGCCATAGCATCAGAAAAGCCATGGGAGACAAAACTTAGAAGGGGAAAGGAAAAGAGGGACATGGGGCACCAGTCCCGTGGACAGGAAGCCTGAAGCTCACGGAGTTTGTGTTGAAGAAGCTGCCATATCCCGGTGTCCATGCTGGGCTATGGCAGGAGGCTGCCAAGGGAGGGTGAGCGCATCCCCGGTCTGTACCGCTAGATGTCCTCGCACCTGCCCTGCCCTGTTCCTGTGCCCCACCATGCCTCTCCAGCGCCCCCTACTGTGAAAGTGCAGCATCAAGCTCAAGGTAAAGCAGAAAGGTTTAAAGGAACCCTCTCCATTATCTCACAGCATGTACGGAAGGGTGCAGTTGGAAGAGAGACAATAAATTGCTAACTGGCTTGGAGAAATATAATCAGAGCTCAGCTTCAAGAAGTCCAAATCATAGAGAAACTCAATTGTGTCAAAAAATAAAAACCTAAATCAAACACACACAAAAAAAGCTGCAAAAGGTCACGCCCTGGACTTTCTCCGCCAATCCTGCACCACGTTTTGCTCCCCTCATGAGGGAGTATTAAAGCTCCAGGGATGACCCCGTAGGACGGCTCCTGGTATACAGCAGGTGCTGTATAAGTGTTAGGTAAATGGGAGTGGATACCTGCTGCACTTGCAGGACATTTCCTGGAGGTTGCCACATCCCCCAGGAAGAGAAATCCTGCCAAATGTGCCCAGAAATGCGTCCTTTCCCCAGCAGAGGAGGTCCCAGGAGCACCTGTGTCTCCATACCAGTGATTCAAGTTTACCCCCTGGCTTCCAAATTTAGCCTAAGTCTCTTCTCAATGTAAAAACAATCACCAAGGAGGATAAAATTTGAGAAGGGCAGCAGGCATGCAAGATGCTGGGAGATGCACCAAAGGAGACCCCAGGCAGATGCCAGGCAACACCAGGAAGGTCGGACCCGGGGAAGGCTGCACGCACCCCCAGTGTACTTTCCATGGATGGTTAAAAGGCTGGTGCTGGGGAGCTGGCTTCCCTGAGACTTTCAGGAGCAAGGACTTTCAGTGTCTCGAGTCTTGCCACTGTCGTGCTTACAGGGAGATGACAGATGTGGTATTTGGTAAATCTGCCTTCAGGAGAGTGCAGCCAAGATCTAACACTTGAATTAACCCACCACCAGTCAGCTCCCAACTCCCAGCTCCCCTGAAGCTCGGGGCTCTTTCCAAGGTGAGTCTCTGCATCCCTGTCACTTTAGGTCTTTCCAAAGATGTAAGATTCCTTCCCACCCTGAAAAGGGTAAGATTCAAGCCACACCTTAGGACTGGGGCTTTATAGTGAGAAAGAAGAGCAGGAGTCAGGCTACTGTGTTAGAGGGGGTTTCCCAGCCCCAGAGAGCAAGACCCCGAATGGCAGTGTCATCCTGGTGGTGACGGGAGAGGGGCAACATAACAAAGAGGAAACCAGCCAATGAGAAGATGACATTTGAGCAACGATCTTGTGCCCAGCACCACGCTATTCCTTTTTTTTTTTTTTTTTAAAGAGAGGGACAGTGAGAGAGAGAAACGACTTTATTTAGTTTTTTACATGGCTTTAGTTGCTCCAACACTTAGTTGTGTACGTGGTGCTGGGGTTTGAACCCGGGTCCTCCTGCTTGCCAGGCAAGTGCCGAAACCACTGAGCCACCGCTCCAGCCCCGACCATGCTACGCCTTTAAGTATATTTTCTCTTTATTTATTTTGAGTCATAATTTCTTTAAAGTATAAAAGTAACATGCAGTGGTGCACAGGCTTATGAAATTGTAAAGAGAAGCTTTACTTTCCCTAAAACCTCACCTTTCTGGAAAAACCAGCATTAACAATTTGACTTAAAACAACTGAACAAACAAAACAAAAATTAAGCAAAAAAATACAAAATAAAAAAGGAACCTTTTTCCAGTAATGATAGAACAAGTAATTTGAACTTACTCTCCCACCAAAGACAATGAAAGTATCTGGGTTAAATATCCTTCAGCCATCTTCCTCACAGCATTGAAAAACTAGCAGGATAATGAGATTTACTGAACCAAGTTCCAGGAAGGAGAAACATCCAGAAAGTAAGCGGGGGCTGCCACCCTCTAGCCCCATTTGATGATCTGGAAGAGGCTGGATCGTACAAAGAGCTCTCGACCCTGAATGGTGGGGGGACAAACACCTCAATTTGAAATATGTGCAAAAAATGCAGACAGACATTTCACCAAAGAAAATGCACAGATGCTAAGGGAAGGAAACCAGGCAAGAAGCAAATGACTGTGCCATTCTGTCTGAAAAATTCTGGAAGATACCGAGAGTTCCAGAGCAGATCGGTGGCTGCCTGGCCACATGGAAGATGGGGGTGAGGGGATGGAACTCCAGGGGCAGGGCAGTTATGTTTAAGCCCATTATATGGATTATGGTGAGTTTTTGACTTCATTCTTTCAGGGAAACTCAACCTAGCAGGTTTGAGATGGTGGTGGTCAGTGAACAGCACGCGTTTTTGAAAGACAGCTCCAGCCACTAGATGGGGATGGTTGGAGGAGGGTTGCTGGAGGCAAGGAGGTTGCCACAGTGGCCATGATTTTTACTATCATTCTCCAGAGTTGCGGGATGTCTTCTCAGCTTGGTGCTCAACTAACCTTCACAACAACTTAGTAGGTACTACTATTATCTCACACCAGAGAGAATCCTGGGGCTCAGAGAAGTTTTGCAATGAGAAGCACAGATGGGGTCACAGCGAGTGGTGGTGTAATGCATTGGTCTGCAGGAATTTCCCATCAGGCACTGCTCGCTGGGGCTGAACTTTCCAGGGAAGGCTTTTTCCAGAGCTGTTTGCTATCTTCGTGGAGTAGGGGAGTGTGCAGAGAGACCCACCATGGTGCATCAGGGCAACCTAGGTGACTACAGTCTCAGGCCTCCGCTCCCCAGGCCAAAGAGTTTTGTGACCTCATTCTTGTGACAGTTTTAATCCTTTCTCAGACTTCATGATGGTGCAAAGTGACATACATTCTAGAAGAAAACTTAGGACCAACACTCCAGCATTTGGGAGTAGGCAAAGACTTTCTCAACAAGACTCCTACAGTGAAAGAATTACAGTCAAAAATCAATGAATGGGATGCAATTAAGCTAAAAAGCTTTTGCACAGCTAAGAAAATGATCAAAATTGTCAAGAGACTTCCCACAGTATTGGAGAAAATTGTGGCCTGTGATTCTTCTGACAGGGGACTCATATCCAGAATTCATAAAAACTTAATATTAAAAGCACAAACAACCCAATCAAAAATGGGCCAAGCAGCCAAATAGAAACTTCTCAACAGAGGAAACTGAGCATGCCAATGAATACATGAGAAAGTGCTTTAAATCACTAGCAATCAGAGAAATGCAAATCAAAACTACATTAAGATTTCACTCACTGCAGTCAGATTGGCAAAAATGAAGAATATAAACAATAACAGATGCTGGAGGGGTTGTGGGGAGATAGGAACACTAGCACACTGTTGGTAGAATTGCAGACTGGTTCAGATGCTCTGGACCAGACTCCTCAAAAAATTAGGGATGGACCCACCAAATAATCCAGCTATCCCTCTCCTGGGTATTTTCCCAGAGGAATTAGAATCAGCACATTACAGCAACACAGCAAAATCTATGTTCATAGCAGCTCAATTTATAATAGTTAAATGATGGAACCAACTCAGATGCCCCTCAGTGGATGAATGGATCAAAAAACTGTGATATATGTATACCATGGAGTTCTACTCAGCAATTAGAAACAGTGAAATTGCAGCCTTTGAAGGTAAATGGATGGCAATGGAAGAAATCATGTTGAGCAAAATTAGCCAAAACCAGAGCATCAAGGATTGAATGTTTTCACTCATTTGTGGAGGCTGGAACTAAACCCAGGCCTGTGAGAAAAATAGTCAATCTCATGTTGTATTATACCCAACTAAGGAGTAGCAACACATATTCTAGGGGGTATATATCAGAAGGAGGGGGGAGAAGGTTGGTTGGGGAGGGAGGAGAAAAGGAGAATAGGAAGGGATCTAAGGGGTGATTCTGATTTAAGATTATAAGCATATCATATTGTTACTTCATATGCATTTTTTACTGTACAATAACTAAATTTCTTAATAAAAAATAAAAAATAGATAATTTTTAAAAAGTGACATGCATTCAGTAGAAATCATATTTTGAATTTTTCTTTTTTCCTGGGCTAGCAACATGTAGTCCGATCTTCTCTTGGTGCTGGGCAGTAGTCGTAAGCACAGCTCCCAGGCAGCCTCTCCATCACCAGGGTACATGATCAACACCACAGTGTGCCCAAGCTAGCATGTTCGGTAGCCTGGGTGTACTGCATGCACTTCCAACATGGTGCAATTTCCGTTTATGTTGGGTTTATGGGGACAGAACCCCATCATGAGGAGCATCTGTAGCTGGAGCTGAGACTTAACTTTCGGCTTATCTAAGAAGTGTTTCCACATCTATCCCTGATAGCTTTTTGCAATTGTTCACATGAGACTTGATGAAGATCAAAATAGCAAGAAGATCAAGAAAGAGATGGACTTGAGAGAGATATGAAATTAGAATGTATCAAAAACACTGGGCAGCCTGACCTTGCCAACTAATAATACCCAGGTAGAGCCAGGAGCTGAGGCTCAGTCTCCCAAGCAAAGGGAAGAAACAGAATTGTTCATTGAGAACCCA
This sequence comes from Aplodontia rufa, assembly GCA_004027875.1. Lineage (NCBI taxonomy): Eukaryota > Metazoa > Chordata > Mammalia > Rodentia > Aplodontiidae > Aplodontia > Aplodontia rufa. The sequence continues at coordinate 63,669 of PVKS010007360.1, forward strand.
AGGAAGGGGTGCCATTTAGAAGATGGTGGATTTTTTCCTGCACATTCTGGGCTTGGAAAGTGAGAAATACATGTGTAGTAGACCAGGAAGCTCTTCATTATATCCCACACTACAATGTATCTCAAATCACACTTTATTATACAACTTGTATATAGCTAAGAATTGAGGTGTAACCGGCTGCTAAACTCTGTTCTTTGGGTTTTTTTTTTTTTTTTTGGTATGGTATTTCTCAAACTACTCATAATCTTTCCAATCATTGTCTTTATACATTTTAATCATATTGAAACCGTTCAAAGAAGGAAATAGGACAGCAGTGTCTAGCAGACTTAGCAACCCTTTGATAGAAATGGTCCTGCAGCTGGGGGATGAAATTGTACAAAAATAGCTCACGATCTTAAAATATGTTTTTAATGAGAGAACCTTTCCCTTGTTTGTTATTTTGTTATATTTCATATTAGGTTTTAGGTTTCCATTTTGCCTGTGTGGAATTTGTTTTGATTCAACAGAGACATTCACTTTAGTAAAGCAATCTGAATTATATCCTATTAAACTCCCAGAACTTGGCACATTCTCTCACGCACTGCAGCGGTTTGTAATCATGTGCATACTTGGTGATATTTTTCTTATCTCTCCCCCATGAGCCTCTATGCTCCAACTGGATAGGAAAGACATGGGAGAACTCATTTCTCTAGCTCCTGCACCAAGGACTCAGAAGGGAGTGGTAGCTCACAAAGTCACTGAGCCTGTGGACAGAGGTCACTCTCCTGCTGCTGGTGGGAGTGGGGAGGGGTGTCCCTCCCAGGCTCTGCAGGGAGGCTCCTGCTATTGGGCTGCAGCTCTTGTAGCTGTTGCTATGGTGACAAGGGAAAGGGGTGAGAAGGCACAAATAGAGGGCGACTGGACAGGGAGCTGAAGAACGATACCCAGAGCAGGGCGAGTTCATGGTTGCAGAAGACCTAGTGGTCTTAAAGGGACAGCAGATGGACAGAATTGGGGAGAATGGACACAGGCAAGTCAGGAAGACAAGGAGGGGACCAGAGGTTGCCCTGCCTGACCACGCCACAGTTTCCAGCAGAGGGGCAGGTGCCATCAACCAAGCAGGCAGGTTGGGAGCCGGCTCGAGAACACAATCGTTTTAACAAGCCACTTCTGAGCCGGGACAAGAAGGCTATGGGAGACTGGCTGGCAGTCAGAGACTCAGGACTGGAATTTGTCCTGGCACCAGGTGTTCAGGACTTGTACTAGGATTTTAACAGAGGGCAGCGTTTCACCATCAAGTTTGAAGAAGATTCTTCAAGCCTAGCCTTCCAGGAGGACTACCCCTCCTTCTCTGTTGTAGACTGAATAATTATCTCCCAACCCCAGACCCTATCCTAAAATGATGGTATTAGGCAGAGGGGCCTGGGGGGTGACAGGGTTGTGAGGGGTGGAGCCTCACGAGTACAACTTAGGAGATGAGAGGCAAGCGCTTGCCCTGTCTCTGCCCTCACCACCTGAGGAAACCAGGAGAACAAAGCCATCTGCACACCAGGAAGCAGGACCTCACCAGGCTCCAGGGCTGCAGGCACCTTGATCTCTGGCTCAGGCCACCAGAACTGTAGTGATAAATGTTTGTTGTTTAAGCGCCCCAGTCTATGGTAATTTGTGAAAGCAGTGTGTCTCAGTCTAGTCAGGCTGCTATAACAAAATGCCTTAGACTGGGAAATTTATAAACTACAGCAAGATCTTACAGTTCTAGAATCTGGGAAGATCAAGGCGGTGACAGATTTGGTATCTGCTCCAGCAGATGTGTCCTCTTTTGGTGGACGAGGTGAAGAAGCATACTTGGGCCTCTTTTATAGGGGTACAGATTCCATCCACAAGGCCCTCATGACCTGATCACCTCCAGGTGCCTCTTCTCTTAATACTACATCACTGGGGATTAAACATCAACATAGGAAAATTGGGTGTGGGAGACAATGTTAGCCTGGACTAAGACATGCCCTCTTATCCTATTAAATCTCTGTGGAAGTAACCAAGGTCTTTCTAGAAAGAGAAACACAGACAGAGACTGCACCCAGACAGAAAATCAACATTCTTAGTTTACAGCCCACAGTGTTCGCGAACCTAACCCAACCTTGAGATAACCAGAGTTTCCGTTTATTCAATAGTAACTCATTAAAAACACTGTCAAAACAAACATAGATTTATCATCGAGCAAAAGGTAAAATTTGCCCAATTTTCAAAGGAACCCACCCGCTCCAGACCCCAGGGAATACATGACCATTCCTCCCCAGAGCTTGGAGAGATTTCATGACAGGGTCTGAACTGCATAGATTGTGGTCAAGCCAAGCAAACATGGAAGAAGGATCCTCCCACAGCCCAACCACATCTATGCCCTCCATGGCCAGTCCTCTGCTGCAGATGCTAGAACAGTCCACAGTGGCTCAGGCTGGTGGGCACAGCTCCTGGGCTTTCTGCATTCCTAGAGAGTAAGGAAGGACTTTCTGCACATTTCTTTGGAACCCTGGATCCTGCTGGTCATTGCCAGCAGTGAGCTTACCCATGGCAAGCTAGCTGGCTGGTGACTGCGAGAGGGCCACCCTCCTCTCTCCACCTTTGTCACGCACATGCCCTTTCTCTTTCACTCTGCTCCTGTTTACAGTCACCCTCCTGATTCAGTGGTCTTCTCCATAAGCCAGAGGGGCCGTTCAGTGCTGCCATCCACCAGGAGATGCAGCATTGAGTTTGCACCGCTGACTTTCTATTCGGGACCCTTGGCTGGCTCTTTCAGCACACTCTCAGACTCCACCACCCGGTAATCCTCCATGACCGATTATCCTGCATAATCCTCCCTGTTTCTATGATGGTTTCTATCTCTCCTCCAGAATATTTCAATCTTCTACTCCCAATTCTCATTCCTACATTTTTCCATCCTACCTGGATAGAAAGGAAATGCAGGCGACTCAGAAGCAGGCACATTCTTAATGGAACAGGCTGACCTCGGTGCCCACATGCGTCTGCAAGAAGAAGAACTCAGAGCTCTGCCAGGCTGCTGGTGTTGGGGAGCAAATGCTGGCTTTAAGACCCGCATGCAGCACACAGCCACTCTAATGCCACGTCTCCTTGCGGACAAACCCCTGACAGGGTGGCCATGTGGAGGGGACCTCAGGGTCCTTGTGGGGAAAATTAGACCATTTCCTTGCCATATCTATGTGCCTCGCAGGGAAAGTGGGCATCAGGACTACCAGAAAGGATCAACTGTTCTATTATAACGAGGGAACAAAGAAGCAGCAGGAAAGGAGAGACCATCGACAATCAATGGCACAACTTGGATTCAGCTAATGCCTTCCTGCCTCCTCTGCACTGAAGTTTGAGTGTAGTTTAAAAAGAATCCAAAGAGATCCTTTCAAGCATTCTTTTTTCCAGGCCCAGTGCTGAGCATGCTGCCTGGAAGTTGGGGCTCAGGAAGGGATGAATGTCCTTAGCCGGCGTCAGCATAGCCCAGTATCCTGGGGAGCTTGAAGCATGGACATGGGATTGGGTCAGACTCATGTCTGTTCAATGTTACCTGGGGTGGGGTCATCAGGGCTGACAATACACTGCAGGTCCAGACTCTTACTATGGAATAAGGACTAGGTGTGACTCGGGAGTCTTGGCAGGTGTCAGGGATGCCATTGCATAGGCTTTTAGGACAGGGATTTTGCAACCTGCCTCAGGAAGATGACAAGAGGATCCAACTAGGTGGAGGGATGGAGATGCTTGGGACACCCCCAAAACTCAGCATCTTTTCTCTTTGGCATTCAAGCCTCTTGGCCATGACGATGATGCTTCAGACAGAGTTACCTGGCTGCAGGGGAGCCAATGAGGTGGTCAGTGTGAGGGCTTATTGTGGAGGGCTGGGTTTATCAAGTGCAAAGGGCTGCCTGGGACTTGTTTTAAAGTCAAAGGTCAGCAGCGACCTGGAGAGAAATGTAAAGGAATGAGCCAGATGGAGGGCAATAATCCAGAAGAATCATGCACATCCCAGCTGGGTGGCCTTGGAGCTGCCTGCTTCCGCTTCTGTAAAATAGGGGCGATGTTAGCGATCAAGACTTGTACTGAGGACAAAATGCATTAATACACGCAAATCATTCTGAACGCAGCGTGGTGCCCAGTAAGCGCTCAGTAGGCGTTAGCTGCATTTACAGCTATTGCTATCATTATTGCCTGGTGCCAGCCGATTGCTGCCAGGTGGAAATACACCAACGGTGCCAGATCATCTGACTTTCTAAACAAAAGTGGAATATCTCGATTTCGAAATATAGAAAACTAACTATTTAAACATGTGGAAATTTGAATGAAGTCTGGAGTTCTCTCCACACCATGCATGAGAACAGTGTTGCTTTATCAATGCACCAGGGCTATGTAAGAATCTAACATCAGGGTAAATTATTCAAAAGCAAAAGGCTTATTTCAAAAGTTGTAGGTCACAACACACACACACACACACACACACACACACACACACGATTTTGCTGCAGGACCACCAGAGAGAAAGAGCACCTTTTGCTTAGTTCTTTGATAGTGCCTTGAAATACTAAAGTAAGGCTCTGCCTCCAACCCCATGGCCAATAGCTAAAGGTAAGGAAGCATGTACAGCCACCCAGGAAAAGGTAATAAAATAAATCACCACTTCCGGGCAATGGCCAGTTTGTTTGAATCAACTGTGCTATTAATAACAACTGGAAAATAGGGAAGAGGCGGGAGGGAGGGATGATAGGGAGAGATCTGGGGGGAGGAATCAACAATGAGGCTTAAGTGTGGAGACTCTTCAAAAAATTAGGGTTAGATCCATTATACAACCCAGCTATCCCTCTTCTGGGTATTTTTCCAGAGGCGTTAGAATCAGCACATTACAGCAACACAGCAAAATCAATGTTCACAGCAGCTCAGTTTACAATAGCTAAATTATGGAATCAACTTAGATGCCCCTCACTGGATAAACAGATCCAAAAGCTTTGGTATGTGTGTATATGTATACACACACACACACACATACACAATGGAGTTCTACTCGGCTATTAGAAACAATGATTATTGTAGCCTTTGAAGGTCAATGGATGGCAATGGAAGAAATCATGTTGAGCAAACGTTTATGATTTTACAACAACACAACTTGTCAATAAAATTTTTAAAAATCCCTAAAAGAAAAATTAATTACAAGGAAAAAGGAGAAGGAACTAAGAATGAGGTACAAACCTGGAACCTTCTTCTGATGGCTGTGTTAGTCCCGCACCCTCAGGTCCGTGGACTCGGGAGACTTATACACTGTTTCTCTTGGGGGTCCTTGATTACCCCCAATGCACACACAGTGAAGGGGAATGAACATGAGGTTACCAGTCAACCATTTTTTGATGGGAATTTGGAAGGTACAGGAGGAAGCCTATTGCTCACAATGTCCCTTGGCTTGTCACTTGTCCCTGTTGCTCCACAACCAGAGAAGCAGGACTAGGGCAGGGGCCTTGGCAGCTTGTGACCCACCACATGGTCAGATTGTGTGAGAGACCAGGAGCCCTGGTGGCCCATGGCAAAGGGATGGGACTGGGCAAGAGGACCCTCACGGTAGAGGGCAGACTTTGGTAAGGGTGACTAGGGCCGGAGTGTGCCCTCTTCCCGGCATTCTCTTGGTCTTGCTGAAGTCTAGACTTCTTGGTCCCTGCCCAGCCAGTTTCCTGTGATCTTTGCTTTCTGTTCCCCTTCTCCCTCCAGTAGGGGATGCTCTTCCACATAGGCAAAGTTGGTGGGAGCCACTAGGACACACCCACGTCCAATCCAAGGCCACTTGGGGACACCTCCTGCAGAAGGTGGCCCAGGGAACTGGCCGGAGGGCTGAGCGGAGACAAGGGTCCTGACTCCAGGCTCCCCACACTCAAGACCTCATTTAGGGCGTTTCTGTGTTACAAACCACCTTGCGTCTAGGAGGCGCTGGAGGCCGCCTTGGTCCTTACCTCATTTCCCGACTCTCCTCACTGAAAAAACACTTTCAGAGTGAATCATGTGTGCCAAAGGTAGACAAGATGTGCCCCGCCAGCCCTTGTGGAGTTGAGCGGGAGAGACAATAAACAAGGTCAGAAAGCGGCATTCGCAGCAGGTCAGAAGCGAGAAGCGCTAAGCGGAGGGAAACGGCAGGGAAGGGTGGGAACCTCACGGGTGGGGGCTCACATCTGAAGAAAGGGCAGTCAGAGGAGCTCTTTCCAAGACGATGTTCAAGGAAGCCCTGAAGGAAATGAGAAGGGCAGTCAAGTGGGTGTGCAGGGAAGGTCACTCGAGGCAGAGGGAACGTGTGCAAAAGCCCTGGGGCTCGTTCCTGGAATACAAGCCCAGACAATGGAGCGGAAGGGGCTGGGCTGCAGAGGGCACACCAGACGAGGTCAGAGAAGAAAGAGGCGCAGGAGAGTCGCTGGAGGAGACTGGGGAGAAGTCGGGCAGTCAGCACAGGCAGAGCGATGCTGTCGGCAAGGGGGAAATTAGCCATGGTCATTCTATTTAAGGAGCAAAGAGCACCTGCCATTCCAGGTAGACAGAGGTGCGTATCAGCTCAACTCCACTTCCCAGAAAGGGAAGACAGAATCTTCCCTTGTGTTGATGAAGGCGCACGCACAGGCACCAAGGCCAGATCACAACAATCTTCCATGCTCAGGTTCATCATGAGGAAGGGAAACAGAGGGACCCTGCGGCAAGCAGAGCACTCCAATTTTATTTTAAAAGGATAGAAAGAAAAGACTTCTCCAGCAGAAGGAATCTTGGAGCTGAGCCTCCAATGCAGGGGAGCAAGTGGCAGATACATGTGGCAAGTGCAGTGAGTGTTGATGCCACTACAGACACCAGATGCAGGAAAGTGAGTGATTACTATCCCATTTTATGCTGGTCTAGAAGAGGCAAAGCCAGCCTTTGGAGAGAGGAGTCACAACAGATGTCTTTGCCTTCAGGGGGTTGGCAGAAAGGACACAAAGCACTTCCTGGGCTTGTTCTGTCTGGCTCTGGATGGTGATTACATGACATACCCAAAAGTTAAAATGCACTGAGCTATGCCTACAGAATTTATGCTTTTATTACGTGTAAATAACACCTTGGTAAAAATAAATCAGTACCAAGGCAGGTTAGACAAGGACATGGGCAAGTGTGTTGACCGGGGACCAGTGGGGAGCAGGATTCAGGAGAGGCCTGCAGGCCACCGTCCACAGCCCCTGTGCCTCACCTCAGGCAGCTGTGACAAAGCCCTCCTCGCACAGCTGCTGGGGCAATGAGAGCTGGTGTTCAGAGTGCCAACAGGGTCACTGTCACCCGGTGGCCAATCAGAAAATGGGCTGCTTTTTGCTGGGAATATGCCTGCCAGCTCCCAGGCAGGGAGGTCAAGGTGAGAGGCCCCCACACAGGCCAGGTAGAGCTTTAGGAAGCCACCAGGAGAGTGGGTGGAGGAAGAGGGCCTGATGCAAGGCCTCTCCCTTAGTGGCATTTCATCAGACAGTGCTGTCCTGGCTCTGCATACCAGGAACTGCTACCCTTTTTTTTCATGGGGTAGACAGAGCGGGAGGTCAGGGCAGAGCTTTGGGTATGATAGGATCCCAGGCTCAGCCATCGCAGGATGGCACTGTGGCTGCTGCTCCCTCCAGTCTTCCTGTGTAGCTTAAGAAACAAGTCCACTGGTTTGGGTTTGGGTTTTTTAAAGGGAGATCACTAAAGGATGGGCGTGAGGATGGAGGGGAGTTTGCTTCTGTAAAGTGTGTGCAGCATGCTCAGTAATAGTTGTCAGCTGTTCTGATCATGTTTTTGAAGGGACTTGTGAGCAGAGAACAGGGAGCGGGGGAGGGAGGTGGGGGCCATCGGCGTGCTCCTGACTCTCAGTGTCCTCGCCTGCTGTAAGGAGCGATCATGGAAAACTCAGAAAGGATGCAGAGTGCTCACAAGGAGCAGAAGACAGGTCCAGGACTGAATCTGACAGAGGAAGCTTGCAAAGTCAGACAAACGTTAGAGGGACCTGCATGCTCCAATGGATTGACGGCCACCTTGTTTCAAGCCAGTTTCCCATCACCGGGCTCAAGTCGATCCTGCTTGCCTTCCCTGAAGAATGTTCTTTGGTTACAAAGTCTTGCTTAACCTTGGCAGAGCACTAACCCAGTTTCTCAACTCAGCCTGCGTTTTTCCAATTTTCATATCTACATCTATTCTGCACCTGAATCAAACATGTCTGCTTTGTTTTAACCTTGTTTATGATTTGGGGGGGGAGCTCAAAGAGGTAAGAATGGCACCCACTTCTCAGGACTATGAGAGTTTATATATGGGAAGAGTTTAAAACAGAGCCTGGAAGAAGTAGGTGCTCAGGAAATTGCAAGTGTGAGGCAAGAGCTCGTGCCCTGCTCGGAGTGTGGGAATCGGTGTTGTAAAATGACAGTAAAGGGAGAGACTCAGGAAAACCAAGCAAACAGAAAATGCTCGGAGTCAACATGGAAAAGTCAACAGGGTCGATGGCTCCACTCCGAGCCAAGGTCCGAGTTGAGCAATTCCAAGCACCAGGGCTTTGCTGGTCCCGCCGCCCACGCAGGGCTGGCTTCTGAGTAACAAAGCCCAGGGCTCTGGCTGCCCAGCCCCAGGCAAGGAGAGTCCTGCATGTCCAGCCTCACCTGCAGTGTCCAGAAAGATGGCTCTCACCCCCACCATGCCTGGGCGCAGGAGAAAATGAAAACACACCTGGACCAGGTGTGACTCAGAGGGGTGTTACCTTCTGAGGTCCAGGAAAGATTGCTGCACAGAGAAACGAGATCTCTTCAAAGGGCTTCTTTTAACCCAAGTAGGACAATTTGACCATTAAAAACAAATGACAATAGTGATATGGGACAAGCTGCATCTCCTAAAAGCAGCAAGTCCATTACGGCCATCGCGGTTTAGAATTTGGAAAGAGTAAAGCTGAAAGAACACACGTAAAGGTTAGCTGGAGTGAAGTGCTAGTTCCATTCATCTCAACGAGGAAATGAAGCTAAGGTTGTGTCTCTCATTCTTCTGTTAACTACCTGGTTGGCCACAGGGCAGATTCGCCTTGCTTTTCTTATTTGAATGAGGATAGGAAGTGACAACAAGAAGCCCTGAGAAGCCAAATGATGCCAGAGAGAGCAGAGACGGTCTTCACAGGGGCAGCGGCCTTGGAGCTCAGGCACAGAAGGGAAAAGTGTCGCTTGTCCTTGCGCTGCAACTTGATCGATTTGCAAGGTGCTAGGAGGAGGTGAGACGGTGCTTCGGTTCTTCTCCCAGAACATCGGTTCTGGAACAACCGGACACAGAAGAGTCGTGGAAGACAGATGCAAAGTGCTAAGTCTGCCAAAGGAGCGGGCTCTGTGCTGAACACCCCGCCATGTGTAAAAAGGACTCCTCTCCCCTGGGGAAACTGAGGCTCAGAGAAGTGCAGGGAAGCCCTCCCCTGAATTCAAGTCTGCCTGGTTCCAGGCACCCCACCTACATCCTCACAGATGGAGAAACTGAGGCACAGAGGGTTAAGTGGCCTAAGTTCTCACAAAAAACAGACTGGTGGTGAGAAGGCATGAACCCCTATGCTTCGCTCCTGACATGCCTTGACCACTGATCTATACTGTCCCTGCTGTCCAGAGCCTAGGAGAGTGAGCGGAAGAGTGCTCAGCCATCCTCTAGGCCACACCATGGGGCTCCCACCTTGAGGTCCAACCTGTGGAGGGCAGGCTCTCCCCAT